>ML778004.1:1154588-1213128 GCA_009831015.1 Picea engelmannii
GAGGGCCGAGGGGAGAAGAGAGTCGAGCAATGGTTGGGTTTGGGTGGGGAAAGAGTGTGCGCAGAGGTGGTGTGGGCAGCGGAGTTGGAGGGTTGCGCGTGGTGGTGGTGGTGGCACCCAGGTGGTGGACGAGCGGCCAACCACCCAAAAATTAAACTTTGAAAACATTGGGAAAGTGGGTTTTTCACCAGCAGAGTGGAAACAAAAAATGATAGGAGGTTTCAGGTTCAAAACCCCTGTCCTCCACTTGAATTTTTGGGGAGTTTTTTGGAGCTTTCTGGGCAAAGGAAAATGGGAGGGCTGGGGTTCAAAGGCTAGGGATCTCCAGTGACATGCCCAGGCTTGTAACCCCCAATTGATAGCTTCATAATCTTTTAAATTCTAAAGGAGCCATGGAGGCTTGGGCAGAATGCCCAAGAGGGGTTCGAATCCCCTCTCCTTTGCATCTTTCAGCACATAGACACCCTTAATAAAATCAACCATTAATCCATCAAACTGAACCAGCAAGCAAGCTCATCATTGAAACAGGCAAACATACACTAATTTCTTCTTGCAGAACCTCAAAACAACCAACAATTATCTTATTGGTTTTCTGGAAATGAGCATAATGGGTTACCTGACCAAATGTTGGAGATGGCAGCATGAAAAATGCATGTCCACTGCTAAGTTCTTGTTGTTGCCCGAAACCTCCCCTTGCTTCCATGACTGCTGTTGCAGAGCTCTCCCTCCTCTGCCAAATTTCCAAAATGACTTGGGAGAGAGGAGAAAGGAGGTTTTGTTTTTTTTTTAATTTTTTCAAAAAAACCCAACTTTCCCCATTTTGCATGAGGCTACGTGCCCGTTCCCCAAATTTCCATTTTTCTATGAAAATGTTTAATAAAACATTTTATTAATTTTTTAATATTTTTAGAATTTTGTGCAAGTCGAAGTTTGACTTTGACTTTGACTTTGACTCTGCTGCAGCTGATTCAACCCAAAAATGTTGACTGGAGAGACGGAGTCGGAATCGGACGCAAGTCACATCATTGGAAAGGTATTGATGAGGACATCAGGAATATTTCATCACCAACTTGAGATAATGCTTCCTTAGCCTTCAAATTCGGCCTGGAACAGTGGCCACTTAAAAACCCCTGACTTGCTGGTGGGCCCACATGACACCTAATCTTGCGAAAGGTGCCAAATCGTCATACGATATCCAATCTAGGAAAATGAGGTACCGTTGGAAAGGTATTGATGATTAATTTGATGAGGTGACAATATAATTTTGTGCCAAGGTCATTTATGAATGTCTTATCTGTTATGAAACCCTGTCATGTGATTTGGTGGACCCCTTTTTGCCTAAAATTATTGGCCAATTTGTGACAGCTCTAACCAGGCCATCTGGAGTCGGAATGAGGAAAATATGATGTTGTTGGAAAGGTGTCTGAGTCTATTACAGCTTGGAATCACTGAATATCTGATTTATAACACCTTACCCACCAATTTTAAATTATTAAGCACTGCAACCAATTTGATGTCCAAAAGTGGTCATAAACTTGCGAAGGCTCGTTCTTACCAACCGGGGGTCGAAACCAAGCACGGGATATACCGTTGGAAAGGTATCACACTGCCCTACACCATGTCTAGGTTTGATCTTCCCTTTGATACCATAATCTGAACAGAATCAGACCAGGAAGCCACAGATATTGGTTTTCCCATCCGGGTGACGTTAACTTTGTGTGCCTCATATGGGTCATACTGACTCGGAATCAAGCTCATGATAGCTTGTTGAAAAACTTGTCACGATCCCTACCACTTGGAAGTGTTGTATTCCTTGAACAAAAAATCCTTGACATGAGGAATAAATGTCATGGGAAGGACCACAAATCCCTAAAAGCAACCAGCTGATACTCTTTCAAGGGCAGAGGCCATAGCAACTATGACCCCCACCACTGTCTTCGACTGGAACCATAGCACCAAGGGGAGTTTATGGAGAAGTAACTGTGTAAAACACCATGTTGAGCCCAAAGCAGATTTTTGGGTCAACACCAAGTTTGACCCTGACTCTAAACAGATCGCCGAAGATCAAATTAAAAAGTTTATGTTAGCCATTAGACTCCGTAATGTCGATCATGAAGACGTAGTCTATAGATTGTTCCCCTACAATTTCGAGGGCAATGCCTCTACCTGGTACTTTGCCCAGCAACCCCATACCATCGTGTTGTGGGAGAATTTCGAATCCTTCTTTCTTGAGAAGTTTGGAGACGATAAGTCCCCAGAAGTTTTAGTCATGGATCTTTCTAGTTTAAGAATGAACCCTAAAGAGAAAATCAAAGACTTTAACCAAAGATTCTTAACACTAAACAACCGAATCCCTATAGATTCGATGCCTGCTGAGACTCCTATCATAGCATACTATAATAAATCCTTGCATCAAATTATAGCCATTTGGGTAAAGCGATCTAAGAAATCCACGTTGTTAGAGGCCTTCGAAGAGGCTAGTCAAATTTAAAAATACATCCTTAGTTTAAAAGACACTACCAGCAACGAAACAAAGACTAGTTCATCTTCCAAAAAGAAAATTGAAATCCTCCCTAGACCTGCTCAAAATAAAACACAACCTGAAAGCTCAGATTTAGAAAACTTAACAAAAGTCTTTCAAAAACTGTCAAATCAAGTTATAGATTTGAAAAGGACGGTCGAAGAAGCTTCTTCTAGCAAAGGGACTTACAAACCCCCGTTTAGGAAACCTTTTCCCACCAACCGACCTAATCCAAATACCGAGGGCCTAAATCTAGAAAGCCTGCAATTCGCCATTCAAACAATTCTAGAAGCCTAGGATAACTTGATGCCCCATGAAATCCCTGAGGAAGTAGTTGAACAAGAGACATTTGAAGAAGAAGAATCTTCTCCGAACATTTTTGGATACTTCTCGGATAGCATTTTTCAAGCTAATTTCGAGACAGTACATCCCTACAATACTAGGATTAAGACAACAAAAAAACCTTGTTCTGAAAACACTACGACTTTGCCCCCAAAACAATCTAAACGAGCTGAGACTAAATAGAGTAATGTAAACCCGAACTTAGATTATGATTTAGTTGAAGATCTAAAAAAGTTAAGGGCTAACATTCCTGTTTATGAATTATTAAAATTTCCATTTCTGCTACAAAAAATGTTACAGAATATTGCAGAGAATAGCAAAAACGGTAATCCAAGCAGTAACAAAGTTGTTCAGAACAATCCAAAAGTTCCTCAGAAGGATTCTGCTAAGAATAATTCCGATCCTCATGAGAAAGGAAGCCTTCCTGTAAATAATGTAACAAATGTAGATAAATTAGCTTTAGAGGCCGCGAGTAAAAAGCTGCAAGCTTCCACCATTAGCATTCACAGAAATGTACCTCCTTTTTTGTTAACTTTTGAAATCTTTAATAGAAATGTGCACAATTGTATGGTAGATTCTGGAGCATCATCCAATGTAATGCCATGGTCTGTGTGTCAGAAGATTAATGCTGAAGTTGAACCATCCACTTTAAAGATCATCCAACTTGATGGAACTAGTGTTAAAGTTATAGGCGAATTAAGGAATGTGCTTATAATATTATCGTCTAACCCCAAATTTCATCAAGTGATTGATATTATTGTTGTGGATATTCTAGAAGTTTATGGTTTGTTTCTAAGGAGAGATTGGTTAGAGAAACTACACAGCTATTTCGCGACAGATTGGTCTCACCTGTGGCTGCCCAAGAACGGAAAACCCAACAAGATCAAGGTAAATCGTGAACGCTACCTAAAGCTCACAGTCACAGATTTAAATGATCCCAATGAACCATTTACACCCTCTGCCGATTCACCCAAAATACAAGGGATGGATACCTTTTTCGACAATTTCATGGCCGAGACTTCAACTATCATTAATTCGGAACAACAGTCCGAGATTGTAGCATATATGCAACCAACAATTTCTACACAATGGTCTCATGCACCCGATAAAAATCAAATATGGTCTCTTTACTTTGACGGGTCAAAGTCCAAGGAAGGAGATGGTGCGGGCTGCGTTATTATTGATCCATCAGGTAACAAAACCCTGATTGCATGCAGGTTAGAATTTGAATGTACTAATAACACAACAAAATATGAGGCTTTATTGCAAGGCCTCAGAAAAGCATTAGATATGAAAATTCAAAATTTGACTGTCTTTGGCAATTCAGAAATCGTGGTTAGACAGGTAAGAGATTCTATCCATTGTCTGTCTCTGCATCTTAAAAGCTACCAATCTGAGGTATGGAATTTAGTGAATAAGTTTTCTTCTTTCAACATAAATTCTATTCCTAGATTGAATAATTCTGAAGCTGATTTATTAGCTAACGTAGCTTCCAAACTCTTTCCTACAGAAGGCTTTTCTCCGAATGCATTCTCCGTTGAATTGTTGTTTAGGCCATCTGTTCCTGACAACTTCACGAATTGGAGAGTCTTCGACGACGACCAATAGATTATTAGCTTCCTTCATATGGAAGAAACTTTCTAAGGCGCGGTGATCGATGAATGCACTCATGACGATAATCTATGTGATTTCACGGTAATACCAGATCCGAGATCTCATGAATCTTCATCGGACATGGTAAATTCTATCCCTAAATATGTAGTTAGATTAGAAAATTTTTACGATCTTTAAGACAAATTCAAAAAATCGGTCAACTGTAAAACAAATAGTTGCTCGTTATCGTATGCAAAAGTAAACTTGGGAACTAATGACAATCCACAGTGCATTAATTTAGGGGAGGGGTGTTCTGAACAAGAGAAAGCCTCATTTATTAAATTGTTTAAGGAATTCAAAGATGTTTTTGCATGGACATATGACGACCTTAAAACTTTTGACCCTAACATAATACAACACGTCATTCCTATGAAACCCCAACCCTTGTTGTTTAACAAAAGTTAAGAAAAATGCACCCTAAGCTCGAACCAACCATTAAAAATGAATTAAATAAACTCCTGAATGCTAAGATAATTTTCCCAGTTAGGCATACGCAATGGGTTTCTAACCTTGTCCCTGCCCGGAAGAAGAGTGGTGAAATCCGACTATGCGTCAATTTCTGAAACCTTAATAGAGCGTCTGATAAAGACAACTACCCTATCCCACCCATGGAACAGATCCTTCAACAGGTATCTAGTTCCGAAAGACTATCCTTATTGGATGGTTTTTCAGGATATAACCAAGTTCTGATGTCTCCTCCAGACCAACTTAAAACTACCTTCCGCACTCCATGGGGCACCTACACTTATAGGAAAATGCCCTTTGGACTCATTAATGCCGGTGCCACTTTCCAGAGAGCGATGGACATCGCTTTCCGAGGCTTGATCAATCAATATATCGTAGTTTACCTAGATGATGTTACTGTATTTTCCAAAAACAAAATTGATCGTCTAGCTCATTTGAGAGCCGTTCTACAGCGATGTCGTAAGTACGACATTTCCTTGAATCCTAAAATTTTTATATTCGTAGTAGAACAAGGTAAGCTCTTAGGATTTATTGTGCCAAGCAAAGGGATGATTATCGACCCTGAAAGGACTCAATTCATCTCGAAAACTCCCCCTCCCTCATCCAAAAAGTCTATGCAGTCTTTCTTAGGCCAGATAAACTTTGTCAGGAGATTCGTCCCCAGTTTTTCCGAAATGGTGAGACCTTTACAGAATTTAATTAAGAAAGACGTGCAATATCGTTGGGGACCGTTAGAAAACCAAGATTTTAATTCAATAAAAAAGGCCATAATATATGATCCTTCTATCATGAGCCCCGACTTTTCGCAAGACTTCACGCTCTACAAATTTGCTTCTAACTGTTCATACGCTGCTGTCCTAACTCAAAAGAACGTTGAAAACAATGAAGTCCCAATTTCCTTTATGATCTCTGCTTTCAAAGGCGTGGAAATTAATTACCCAGCAGTAGATCAGCAAGCCTACGCTGTTTTTAAAGCAGTAAAGCACTTCCGATCTTATCTTTTGAAATCTAGGACAAAAATTATTGTCCCTTACCCAGCCGTAAGAAATCTGTTAGTGCAGAAAGAACTAGGTGAAAAGAGGGCAAACTGGGTTACCTCCTTACAAGAGTATGACATAGAAATCACCCCAACACAAATAGTGAGAGGCTATGCAAGTTAGTTGCTGACTCAGCAGCAGGACAACAAGAAGAAAACAATATGTCAAACCCAGGACGACACAATCCAAATTCAATCTGTTGTGCACAAAACTCGGTCAGTCCCTGGTATGACAATATAAAATTATGTCTTGAACATGGGTCATCCCCCTGCCACCCGGATCCCATTAAAAGAAGAGCGTTAAGATTAAAATATGCCTCCTTTCAGTTGATTAATGGTATTCCGTTTCGTCAAAATTTTGATGGAGTACTAATGCGCTGTCTTGAGAAAGATGAAGCAGAAAAGGTCTTACTAGAATTGCACGCAGGAGAAGCTGGTGGGAATTTTGGTGGAGACACCACTGCCCATAAAGTTTTAAGAGCAGGTTATTACTGGCCTACACTTTTTAGAGATGCTCATGCCTTGTGTCGCAAGTGTATTATTTGTCAAAAAGCATCAGGGCGGATACAAAAACCAACCTTTCCTTTGCAGCCTGTTTCAATAGGTTCTCTTTTTTAGCAGTGGGGTCTTGATATTATAGGTCCAATCAATCCGCCATCCTCACAACAACATAAGTTTATCATAACAGCCACAGATTACTTCACAAGGTGGTCTGAAGTTGCCCCCTTAAGAGCTATAAATACCAGTCAGGTAATTGCCTTTTTAAATTCAAATATTATTACTCGTTTCAATATCCCTGACTGTTTAGTATTTGATAATGCTTCTTATTTTTCGTCTCTTGAGATGAGCGAGTTCGCTCTAGAAAAATGAATTAAATTGAAGTATTCTGCTAGCTACTACCCCCAGGAAAATGGATTGGCAGAATCAACCAATAAGAATCTGATTAAAATCATCAAGAGAACGGTATCTGAAAATCACAAAAATTGGCATAATGCACTGTTAAACACAATCTGGGCTGATAGAGTAACACCGAAAACTGTTGTAGGTAACTCTCCCTTATTTCTTGTCTATGTAAGAGAAGCAATTCTGCCACCACATATTCTTCTTCCCTCACTACAGTTATCACAGAAAATACAAGAAGAAGACTACCCCCCTTTGGAGAATCGAATTAACGCCTTAATAAAACTAGAATAGGTAAGAGCTCAAGAAAAACGTAAGTTAGATTAGCATCAACTAGTGGTCAAAAGATGGTTTGATTCCAACTCTGCCTCTGATAGGAACTTCGAAGTAGGTGACCTTGTCTTGAAATGGGACAAACCGCATGAGGGAAAGGGAGAGCATACGAAGTTTCAGAACTTATGGCTAGGACCGTTTTTAATTGCTGAGAAATTGGGTCCCAGCTCTTTCCGATTACAGAGTCTAGAGGGACAACCAGACACCTATCCGGTGAATGGCCAAGCTCTAAAAAGGTATTTCGCTTGATGACAACCCTGTGTATACTGTGTAAATATTTTTCTTTTGTTTGCTTTTCTTTTGTTGTTTTGGTTTTGATTTTTCCCTTATGCTTATCAGTTTTTGCTTTTGAAATACACATACCTGCATTTTGAACTGTTCAGACAAAGAAAATAGAAAATTATTTCTCTTAAATAACTGCTGAAAAATTGTCCGAACATCAATTATAATATACTTCTGAAATTTACAGCCATGTTGAGAAAAGCCTGTTGTTTGAAAAAAGTTTACTTATTTCGATCTGTAAGTGAAGCCTATCACGATCATCTATTTTCTTCTTATGTTGTCCTTGTTCCTTAAGGGAATAACTCAGAATATGTCTCCCTGCTTTCGAAGGTTGGTTTTGTAAATAAACCATCTCTGAATCTTAATGAAGGACAGTTTTTAAAAAAAATTCTTTCAAGGTCTATAAAAATATGTCTAAAATATCATAATTTTCAGTGTCACCCCGCTCAATTATATATCTTTAAAAACTAAATAAATCATAAAAGAGTTGTGGGAAGTGCTTGTAAACCCGCCAGGATACTGAACAGGTCTGCTGGCAGTGGGTAAATGCATGCATGATGCCAAGACAACTTCGTCGGGGTACTGAACAGGCCCGCTGGCAGCGAAGCAATGTCGGGTATATGAAAATTTGCAAGTATGGAATCTCTTGACCTTAAAAATGTCCTTTATTCTGATTTGGAACTTCTTGACAGGATACAGATATCAGAGTGGGTTAAATGGCAACCTTTTCGAGGCTATGGATGCCTGCTGGAAGCAGTGGCTCTGTCAACAGTATTGGAGATTTTATCTTTAATATCATGAGTCGCTTGTCTTAAGACTGTTATCAGTTTTCATCTTTTAAACACAGCTGATATTTTTGATAATGATGATGTTTAAACAATTTTCTGGTTGTTTTTGAGTTAGAATTATTCTCATTATCCTAATATGGATTTGTTCTTTTGGCAGAGATAACTGATTCTACCAGTGTGTCCCCATTGTTGGCAGCCATTTTGCATTTTTATCTTTTCCTTACAAGCTGCCTACACAAGGGTTTTGAACCCTCAATACTCATCGCAATTCTTTAAAACAAAACGACACTATTATCTTGTGCATTCACACACCTGCCTTTCATTTTCATTTTCATTTTCATGACTGCAAGCGTGAAAAATTTAAGTCGCAAGTCATGTCGATGGCATTAAAATCATCTTTGGATTGTTATGAATCCTTTTGGTTCATGTGGTTATAAATCTTTTCACCCCTATCTCACTAAAAGTCATACATTTGTCAAAACACCAAACCTTTATTCACTTTGGATTTTTTGATATGGTTTCAATTTATAAATTCATGATGCAATGATTTTTGGTGTCTTTGATTAAACCCATGGTGAAATGGTCGACGAAGTGGTTTCTTTGAATCATACAAACACTATTGTTGATTTAACATACAGACCAATTGTTGGTTATGAACACTATGGTTTTCAAGTGGTTATTGGATATTTCATTTGGTCAAAATCTTTTGGTTAGGAATGTTATGGATTTTGATGAGTATGTGAATAATCCATTTGATATTTGGTGTACAAAGATTTGGATTTTGATGTGAATGATTTGAATTACCAAGGCGTCGTCGATTGTACATGTAAAAATGAATGTTTTACATGGTTTCAATTCATTCCACCGCCCTCGCACGCATAGGCATTAACGTCTGCCTTGCATCTCGGGCTACCTCTGCTTGTTTTGGGAAAACCTATGGGAAATTGGTCCTATGTCTACCCTGTCCAACCCCCTCACCGTTTACCTTGCTGACTGTGTGCTCTCTCCTATGGCCCCTGTAGTGCGCATAGAACCCAATGGCGTCCAAACGTTGTTGTTATTTGATAACGCTCATGAGGACTTGAAGAGTAATGGCTGGTTAGTTTTCATTCAAAAATTCGAGGGTTTTAACCTCGCAGTCACTCAACAGTTTTCCCTCACATTCGATGGATGCAGGGCCAAAGTTGGGGACATCCAACTCGAATTGAGCGAAGAATTCCTCAGCTCAGCCACTGGTTTTCCAGGTAAGGGGCATAAATGGTTTAAGAATTTGAAGGTGGATGAAGTGCCATGGCCGCTCCTGTTTACCTCGAGGAAAATTATTAGTTGTGACAAAGGTATGCTGGTCACAGCCCTTAAGTCTCGATGGCATGATTTATTGGCCATTATTAAGCAATTCGTTAATTGCAAATGTAGATATGGTTTAGTGTTTCTTTTCCATCTCCGGCTACTTATGAATTTCATATATTTCCCTTTGAATATGCCTCATTACCTCCTTCACAGTCTATATAAAATGGCTAAACATTATAAGAGGGATAAGGCTAACTCCAGCCTCTTCCATCATTGTTTGATTAAAATTGTTATTGTTCATCATTTGAGGTTGAGTGGTGACTGCTGGTAAGTTTTCTTATTGAGGAATGGTTTTGCCACTCTTGAATGTGGTCAAGTGGACAAGACTGTGGTCACCGAAACCCTTGTCGGGCATGTCATTCCACCTCCTACACTCTTACCCACTCTCGAACCCTCAACCTACCCAAACGTCGACCTACCCGACACCCTGCCTGACCCATGTTCGAAAGACAATGCTAAGACTATTAAGAGGCCTGCAAGGAAAAAGGGAAAAGGTAATACCGATGTCAATAGAAATGGTAAGAAGTCTGCACGTTGGGTATCTAGGTGTGCTCGTAATAAGCCCAAACAAAACATAGATCAGAAGCCTATTGTTTTGAGTGAAGATTCAGATTCTGAGATTGAGCGATTTTTGATCGAGGATTACCCGTACTCACATGGCCTCTGTTCTGTTGAACCCTATGAATATGTATCCAACCTCCCACCATGCCTTAAGGATGACCCTAACTTCCCCGAGATCAAGTTTGACAGTGGAAGCCCTGGTAATTTAAAATATGTCTCACCTGTAATGCCACGGCCTGATCGACCACAGTGCGATGAATGAAACTCATGGCTCCAACGATACTATACAGATGTCCCTTTGTTGCAATCCCAAATTAATTCCTTGGAGGACCGAGTGTCTGTGTTGTCTAAGGAAAATGATAGATTGCAAACTAACTATAAGAGGCAAAAGACCACAGGTTCTATCGTGTTCAAAAATGTTGAGGCAGCCACTGCCATTGTTAACTTGAACATATCCTGACCAAATCGTATCCCTATAGCCAAGGTATGTTATTTCAACATTGATTTTAGAATGATTTGGTTTGTTTTGAATTAGCATAAACGATTGTGTTTTCTTTGAATTAGTATAAAAGATTTGTTTGATAAATCGAATATAGTTTTGTTTTGATTGAATTGATGCAAAAACGATTATGTTTGCTTTGAATTATCATGAACGATTTTGTTTTATTTGAATTATTAATAAAGGATTTGTTTGATAGATCGTATACATTTCTATTACCATTGTATTAATTTAATACGATTTTGTTTGTAAATACGACCAACTACAAAATCGTGAGATTCTGTAGCTAGTCATAAAATTTGAATTTCTGTTGATTTTACAATTAAACACTATCTGAAATTGTTTATTTTTGTCCATCTACAGGTACACACGAATTTCAATGGGAATCAGATTGATTATGGCAATTTTAGAACATGCTTTTGTTACACAGTTTTGAGATTAGATTGTTAGTCTTAGGCAGAAATAGGAATATGGGAGATTGTTCCCATATTTTTTGCAAACAGTTTTTGATATTTTCCACAGGGGATGTTTCATCCTGTGGCCTTTATATACTTATTATTTTTTGTAAACAATCCATCACTGTTGGGAGAACATAGACTATGGGCTGATGATTATACAGACTCGAATGGAAGTGGATTTGTTGTACGTCTTTAGCTTCAATTTATCTTACTTTTGTTCAAGTTTCTGTGTATTTTAATTTGTAATCAAATTATTGACTACTTTAGATATCAAGATTTGTTACAAGTTGATGCGATATGATTCAATGTATTGTCCATGTCTAATGTATCTCATTTTACTTACAACAATTACACTGTTTTAATTTAATGAATAGAAGGTTAATCTTCTTGGTTAAATGAGCAGTTATGCAGAAATCTTCGCACTGAGATTTATCTAAATGTGATGATCTGTGAAATATAAAATCGTTGTTGTTATATATCTTGTTTTTTATGTCATTCATATTCAAGAGCGTCGTTGTTTCCTGTTTACGAGAATCTTGTTGTAAAATATAGTGCGGGTTTCCCCCATCAAACATCTAAATCAAGTATTGTGCACAAGACAAATAGGAAGAACTACTTCAGGTCAGTTTGTTATTTGAAATTTAATAGTTAATTAATTTGAGAATTCTCTGTAGTTTAGATAGATATATAGTACATATTATTATCTTCTTTGCTTAGTTAGATAGTTGTTGTTTATTTCTTTTTCATAAAAGTTATAAAAATCCAAAAATAATAGCTTCGTTGTCATAAGACAATTTACAAATGATTTTGCAAATTTCGATCAAAATTTGTATTTTGTAAATGTTGTATATATAATCAAGATTTAATTGCATTGATAGCTGAACATTTAATAAGTAGAATTATTGTTTTATAATATTAGTTAGTAAACTGTATATATATGTTTTAGATTTGTATATAGTTTGTTGTAGCTGCTTTTTTCACTTAGATTAGTTTCTTTAGCTTAGTTTTTTTCTTTTGTTTTCCTAGGACTTAGATCAGCCAATGGAGCCACTAAACCCATCAGAGTGGATTATTCCAAACGGCTTGGGTTATTTAGACAACCCCAGACCGGATCCACCCCTCCATTTGACGAGCGATCAATTTCGCCCGTCAACACCTTTTGAATGCTGACAAATTCTACATCTGTCCACGAATATTTTGACGTCTTCTCTCATTCCTGGACAAAATATGACTCATGTAACTTTGAGAACGTCTTGTCATGACCAAAATGCCCAGCCAATCCTCCACTGTGTTTCTCCTTCAACAAATTCTCCCTCATGGAGCATTTTGGAATACAAAGTTGATTCCCCTTAAACAGTAATCCTTCCTGGATCATGTATTATGTCCATTGACTCCTGTCCCTGAGAATTGGATTCTCAGCTGCTTCATACGCCTCCTTAAAATCTGGATCATCTATGTACATGTTCTTGAGATCATCAAAACCCAAAGTTTTGACTTTGAACTTCTGCAATAACAAACATTTCCTGCTCAAAGCATCAACAACTTTGTTAGCAGTTCTAGAAATATTCTTAATTACAAAAGTAAAGTTATAGATGTATTCAACCCATTTAACATGTCTTTGATTCAACTTCTCCTGTTGAGTCACAAATTGCAAAGCATGATTGTCACTGTATAAGACAAACTCCTTAGGAATCAAATAGTGTCTCCATTTCTTCAATGCCTGAATAATAACATAGAACTCCTTGTCATACATGGAGTATTTCACTTTCGCTTCATTCAACTTCTTGCTGAAGTATGCTATCGACCTGTCTTCTTGGATCAAGACTGCCTCTATTGCATATCCACTTGCATCACATTTTACCTGAAATGTCTTTTTAAAATATGGGAACACCAAAATTGGTTGTTCCGTGATTTTCCTTTTTAGCAAATTAAAAATTTTCTCAGCCTCTTCTATCCAGTGAAAAGACTTGTGTCTCTTCTTCACTGTGTCCATCATCAGTGCACTAATTCCACTGAAATTCCTAATGAACTTCCTGTAGAAACTAGCCAATCCGTGAAAACTTCTCACCTCAAATATACTCTTCGGTGATGGCCAATTCTTAATTACCTCCACCTTATCTGGATCCATCCTCAACTTATCTGCAGAAATAACAAACCCCAAATAAATGAGCTCTGTCTTCATGAATGAGGGTTTCTTCATATTTATCAACAACTTCTCTTGCTGTAGCCTCTTCATCACTACGGCGAAATGTTTCAGATGCTCTGCCTCTGTTTTACTGAAAATCAGTATGTCATCAAGATACACAATGAAAAAATTTCCGATGAAATCCTTCAGGACTTCATTCATCAATCTCATGAAAGTGCTCGGCGCATTTGTTAAGACAAATGGCATAACAAGCCATTTGTACAACCCTTCATTCGTCTTGAATGATGTCTTCCATTCATCACCTTCTCTCATACGAATCTGATGATATCCACTTTTCAAATCAATCTTCGAAATTTTTTTCACCCCACTCAAACAATCCATCAGATCATCCATTCTTGGCAATGGGAATATGTACCTGATGGTTATCTTGTTGATTTCTCTCGAGTCAGTACACATCCTCCAGCCTTCGTCTTTCTTTGGATTGAGCACTGTCGCAACAACACACAGACTCAAGCTTTCTCTAACTAACCCCTTGTCCATCAAATCCTGGACTTGTCTCTTGACCTCTTCATTCTCTTGCAGCGTCAATCTGTACGTTGCTTTGTTTGGTAAACTAGCTCTAGGTATGAGATCAATGTGATGACTTACACTTCTGATCGGTGGCAACAAATGAGGTAGTTCGTCCACTACTATGTCAACAAACTCTTCCAACAGTTCCTGAACCTCTTCCGTTAAATCATCTACCCTTGTACTGGTTAAAATAATTTTAGGCTTCCTGACCACAATGAATTGCGGTTCCTCCTTCTTCTTAACCTCTGTAAGAAGTTCCTTCCCACTGATGAGAAGTACAGTGTTTCTTACTTCAGGTTTCACCTCTTTATCTTTAATTGGAAGAAACATGTGAGTTCTCCCATTCTTCTCTAGGGTGTATGTGTTCTTCCTTCCATCATGAATCACATTTCTGTCATGTTGCCATGGTCTACCCAACAATAGATGAAAAACATCCATGGGAATGAAATCACACAATATCTTATCGTTATACCCTCCTATCTTAAACTCAACTAAACATTGTTTAGTGACATTTACCAGATGTCCTTTTTGTAGCCATGAAACTCTGTATGGACTTGGATGTTTAATCATCTCCAACTCTAGCTTTTCTACCATCTCTGTATAAACAATATTATCTATGCTACCACTGTCCACAATGACTTTGCATGCCCAGTCTTTGGTCTTGCAAGTGGTCCGAAAAAGTCTGTTCCTTTGGACCGAATTCTCCACCTCCTTCTCTGGTGCTAAGAGAACTTTTTTCATCATCAATGATCTTCCGCCTTCAACATCTTCTGCCTCAACATTCCTTCTTTGTGCTTCGGCAATGTGAGTCTCACCACTTTCTTTCTTTCTGTCTGGACACTCATAAGATTTATGTCTGACCTTTCCACATGTGAATAATTTCACCACTCCACCTCTTCCTCTTCCTCTACCTCTCGTACGAGGAAAAATGTTTCCAACAGCATACTGACCTCTCTGTTCAGTATACTGCCCTCTCTGTGAGCTTCCACCTCTCTCAGTTTGAGTCTGAGGTTTCTTCCAGTCTTCTTTTGGTTTCTGATTTCTATCCTGGGCAACTGATTTTCCTCTGTCTTGACTTCTACCTCAGCCTCTTTGACCTTGTTTTCGGCTCAACTTCTCTTCAGATTTTAGAGCCATCTGATAAGCATCTTCCATAATTTGGATAGTCATCATGCTCATCTCATCCCGAATGTCATATCTCAGACCATTCATGTACCTAACAACTTTTTCATCATCACTTTCGCGATGACCTGCCCTGATGTTCAGCCTGTAGAATTCTTCAGTGTACTCCTTTACTGACATCAACTTCTGTCTCAAATTCTACATTCTCCGAAACAAAGTAATTTGGTAATACCTAGGAATGAATTTCACCTTCATCTTCGTGATCATCCTATCCCAACTCTTGATTTTCTGCTTGCCTTTGCAGCGTCTGTCAGCTTGTAGCTCATCCCACCACAATGCTGCATGTCCTTTAAGTCTTGTGACAACATGTTTGATTTTTTTGTCTTCCTCGACATCTTCATAGTCAAAATATGTGTCTAGATCTCTAATCCAGTCTAGAAGCTCTTCAACATCTAGGTTTCCTTCATATACTGGAATATCCATTTTTACTCTAACACCCATTCTTGCAACATCCCTAATCAGGCGTTCATTTGCTGCATCTTTTGCTGCAACTTCTTCTCCTTCGTGTCCAGCTTCATCTTCACTTTCAGATTCACTGACATCTCCAACATTGGCTGTGCGCCTCTGTTTTATTTCCATGTCCACGACTCTGGCGTGTAGGTCATTCATCTCTCTTTCCATGGTTGGATTTTGCACCTGCCTATCCCTTTCTCTTGACATCTCCCTTTCCTCTGGCGGATCGGGTGTTTGTCTGTCTCTTCTTCTCGGTGGGATGGTGAATATTTCTTTTCCCTACTACAGAAAGTAAATAAATCTTTTTGGGCTCTGATACCAAAATGACGCAGACCTCCCCGACCCTCGGGCCGAAGTCCGCTCATAGGATCATTCTTTATCTCCTTTGAGCCAAATCGGCTCTTTCGATTCCTTCCTGGAATCTAAATTTTATCGATCCACAGGTCCTTTCAGAAAATCCCCTGCGTGAACAACACTAGATGCGATCTCCACTTCTCCGTGCGACCACAGCACTATGACCAAGGCCTCAACCAAAAGGTGCTTGTCACAACTCGCCACTCGCGAGTTCGTGATTCGAGGCTCTTGACTCTCCCTTTCC
Organism: Picea engelmannii; assembly: GCA_009831015.1. Lineage (NCBI taxonomy): Eukaryota > Viridiplantae > Streptophyta > Pinopsida > Pinales > Pinaceae > Picea > Picea engelmannii. The sequence goes on from ML778004.1 coordinate 1,170,726, forward strand.
AATCTCGTGATACCTGAAATTGCAAAATGGGTATAGCTCCTCTTTTGTTAGCACCTTCCGCGCATGACCACCGGCTAATCTTAACGCTAGCTCCTCTCACTACTCGCCACTTCATGAGTTCAAAGGTTGAACTCTTACTCCTTCCTTGTGTGACCCTCCGGGACTTGAAAGTCAGCGAAGGTTGACCTTCCTTTCACACTTCTCAGAACTCGCCGCTTCGTGAGTTGTAGCATCCAACCTTGGCACCGTCCCTTCATGAACCCCCAAGAAGTGATATTTACTTTCCCTCTTGCGTTCTCTCTACTCGCAACTTTGCAAGTTGAAGGGTTGAACTCTCGTTCCCTTATTCCGCGAATCCCCAAGATGCGAGAAGTAAATGGAGTGTTGACTCCTTTTCCCAGGTGATGTGTGTCCGCCTGTCAACTGCGCGGGCCCCACCTTTTGGTTTTTCCACGTGTCCACACTTGTACCTCGAATCTCGACACTTTGCGACTTATGATGTCGAGAAGAGGTTCTCTCAACCTCCGAACCTCCAATTTTGCGACACCCCTTGATCTCTGCCACCTATCCTCCTTAGATGGATGGTCCTGATCTTCTCTCGACTTCACCACTCATGAAGTTGAAGGACTTCCCTCTCTGACCTCCGATGTCTGAATCCCCGATAGAAAGGATCTCGTGACATGTGTCCTTCTTCCAATCAGACGGCTCAGATTCTTTCACTATTTTGGGACTTCACACCTTGTGACCTCATGAATCTTGATGCAAGGGTTTTGACCCTTCAATTCGCAAATCCACGAAATGAGATTACGCGAGTGATCCAACGGTCCGATTTCTCCCGAACTTGCACTTGAAGAATGCTTGCCGTAACTCCCCTGCTCCTCTGCAAGATATGACAGCCCTTGGGACTTCGCGAATTCTCCACAGAGAATTCCAACACCATACACATAAAGTATTTGAACACCATGAGTCTGAATCAAAGCTTCATATATTAATCTCAGAACTTTTGTACATGGGTTCTTCTACAGCTCTCTTCTCTCCTATGCTCTCTACTCTCATAATAATAATCCTCTTACAACTATACAATGAGGGTGTCTATATCCCGTGTCTATATCCTCTAAACTATCAAATCTATGAATTTAAAGCTACCTACTTACATTAACTATGCATAAATGCGTCTTAATCATTGAGACGAGAGCAGAACGCTCAAGGTCTGATTACAATCAAGAAGTACACCTTTTCTTAACTATTACATTTAATTTTGGCGCACCCAACTTCAAAACATTTCAAACAATTCATCATGTGCCAAAATGCGTTGGCGCTTTTCCCTTGCTCGCTTGTTGTTGGCGATGCTCCTGCATCAATTTAGCTTCTAAATTAATCCCATCGCGATTTCATGATTCAGGGTTTGCTTATGACATACCTCATGGGTATAGGATCCTCGAAATTTCGAAATGCGGAATCGTGAGTTTTTAACAAAGTTTAAAACAAAATTAAGTTAGTTTAAAATGGGATTAATAATGACTAAACTACTTTTCGTGTTTCGCATTTCGAGATTTGTTTAAAGAAGTCCTTTCAAAACTCTAGTTTGAAATCGTCGATACGCAACAGTATTAATAACAGATAAATGGAGATATTTTTGATATGAAGGAGCATCTCCAGGTGTATCTTCCTCATTAAAACATTAATTCCTTATCGCCTATAACAATATGCTCATCGTAATACAAGATAAAGGCTAATAAACGATTCAATAGTTCAAATTTCATTCTTGTTTTTACAAGCAGGAGTAAGTTGCATTTATCCAGGATTATATATTTTTCCTTTGCAAATAGGTTTTTAGTCTAAACGCGAACATTATGGCACCTAGAAAGTCACCTAAGAAAAGTGAAGAAGCAGTTGAAATCTCAAACCCAGAAGGAGATGTCGTGTCTGATACTACATTGCATGCCATTGATTCCATCAAATCATGGAGGCAAATTTTCGAAACCTTGGACTATGAATTCAAGAATTTTCTTGATGATTCTGAAAACAAACTCTGGGACATAGCAGAGTCCGAACTTCACAAAGTAGCCACGTGCCCATGACTCATGACATACAACGATATGATCATTTGGGCTTTAGAGAGGATAAACGTCTAGACGAGAAGCATTTTGGACAACCAAGGGGTCGTCATTGGCTCTTTCAGACTGGAGCATATACAAGTAATGTACAAACTATCTCCCAATTCTAAGTACATTTATAATAAATATTTTGTAAGCGAATTTCAAAGGAAAGAATGCACAGAGGAAGATCAAACATACCCCAGCATAATCAAAGACTAGTGGAGACACCCAACAAAGTTCAGGGCTGATACCCATAATGTTTATGCCACAACCTCATTGAATGAGTACATGGTCTATGTGGCCATGATGCTATGTAGACATTTCGGGAAGAAAAGTCCTACCCATTTCCTTGCAGAATGGGTGCCCCTTTTACATGAAGCAGCCGGAGGCTATAGCTTTAATTGGAACAAAATTCTATTAGATAACCTAGCTAATGAGGTTATGGAGTATCAAACCGCGAGATCCAGTGGCTGACTAGTAGCCTTTTACATGTCGGCATATATCATAAACTCTATATGTTTCAAAACTTCTTTCCCTTCGATGAATTGGAGTTGGAACCCAACCTGCACTGAACCTATTCATGAATATCATTCTAAGCCGTGGGAAGAAAATGATAAGTATTCTTTTTATGAAGTTTTTCATTTCATGGTGATACCGGTGCATCAGATGTTGTATGATTGTGCACCTCCCTGTATTTTAGAGTCGGTTATAGGAAACCTCAAGGCAGTTTCCGATTGGTTTATTGAGGAGAATTTCTCCTATATCAGGGTTTTCATATGTTCTATCCCTCCTCATGCACTTTCGAAATTACTCCCTGACAAACTGGTGTGTAGGGAGGTAGCTCATCAGATAATAACAAGTGGTATTGGGATAGAACTGAAGACAGCTCAAAAGAAGTTTTGGCCAGTCTTTCCCATACAAATTGGAAGGTTTTCGCAACTCAACCTGGGTCATTCCAAGGTTGAAGTTGCATCTCTAGAGGAGGTCAAGTTGGTGGATCTTGAACACAGGAAACACGACCCTTATCAAAAAGTGGGAAGCCGCATGGATCACTGTGGCATGAAAGCATTTGAACTTGAGGAATCCCCTCGCAATGACATTTTCAAAGGGGTCAAAACCTATGAGGAGGTGTTAGACAGGGTACATACATTACCACCCCACTTGCAAACCAGTCTTCTAACGTTCCAGAGGCATAGATGAAGTGGTTTGCCAAAGGTATTGCAGGGTGAAGCAACAACACCTCCTCCAGAACAAGAAAACATTTCCCCAGGCTTCGGACATAAAGCGTAGGATAAAGCAGACACCGAGGAAAAGCCACAGGGGGCCGAAGGATCTTCACAAAAAAAATAAGTCCCACAGATAGATAATCCAAGAGAAGAAACAAAAAGAATGTTTGGGACACCTCCCGAGTCCAAACAATCTACCCCTCCTTCATCATCTACTATTCATGTTGATACCCCCAAGACAACAGGCGAAATACAATCCACAGAGTTGGGTCATCCCATCACTTCCTTGACCTCTTTACAATCTACTTTTGAGCTCCCTTAGATAGGATTCATATATGCTAGTGACCTCAACCCTATATCCAAAGAAGAAATACCTCTCTTTGATTACTTCTTCAGTAAAAAGAGGAAGGTTGTATTAAAGTAGTAGATGTATATGAGAGAAGGTGGTATGGTAAAGAAACATAGGGTGCTAGTAGATGGGTAAAACTTGGAAGAGGGACATTTCACTACAAAGATAGCAGGCTCCATGGGAGCTTTGGCAACAACAAATCTATTCACCGTTGACAATATGAGAACAAGGTTGAAATAGAGTAACCACAGGATAGTGCAGTTGCAAAACCAACTAAAAGATATCGAGAAAAATATCAAAGAAGAAATAAATAAAGGTCTAGAGTAGGCTAGAGCTGCCGACAAGCAAGAAATTCAATCGCTTAAGTCAAGTCTAGATGATATGACCGAGAAGATGCAGACTAGCCAAATACAGGTTATTCAGCAAGAAGAATCAATAAGAAAACTACAGGCTAAATTGAATTTAGTGAAAGGCCAGGTTATATATTTGAAATTTTTTCAGGACTAGTCACTAGAAATACATGCAAAGATAGAAGCCAAGAAACAAAGAGTATTCTCCCAAGTAGAGATTATTGAGAATTATTTTCAGGAAGTAAGCAATGCTCATGATAATATTATTTTTAAAGAAAAAGAAGCTAAAGCAGCAAGGGCCACTTTTCAAAAGGTAGTTGTATGTTCAGAAAATGAAGAAGTATTGAAAATTCCAAAGATTTTTGTCACAGAGCAGATCAGAGGCGATATCATGCTCAAAGTGTGGGAAACCAACATAGTAGAAAACAAGAAAATAGCCAAAGAAATCAAAGACGATTGCGAGTAAATATGTGATTTTTTGGACAAGGGATCATTAGGTATTGGATGAGACAATTGCACTGGGCAATTACGATAGATAAACATTGTAAGACACTAGTTGAATTTCAAAGAGGGTTTGAACGAAATTCAGATGGAAATTTCATAGTTAAAGGAAATGGATGTTACCCTAATAGTCAGGTGGCTGGTGAAGCCAAAATTAAAATTTCAATCAATTAAGTTTGCTGGTAAGGGGATTGAAGACTGACTTCCAAAAATTCAGAGAAAATTTTCAATAAAACACTGAAGTATCAGTTTCTTAAAAAATGTTTTGAATGTATTGGGTTGAAAGAAGGAGACACTTCAATAAAACAATGAAGTATCATTGATTCATTTTGAAAACTTATATTATCTAAACGATAGGAGAATAAAATATAATCATGCAAATGGTTGAGGTTTTCATTTTTGTAACTGTTTTCCCCTAGGAGTTAGGAAATCACCAACCATCAATGTATGGGTGATCTGGTATAAGTATAATTTCAGGAGACTGAAAAGGGCCTTTTTCTGGGTGCATTGTAAAGAAGAATTTGAAGATATTTTTCAATTAACACAAATATAGATTGAAGATTCCAAATCTGGTCAAGTTTGAGTTATGTGTTTCTTTGTTGTTTCATATTTTTCATATATCTCTTTGATGAATTCTTAACTACAATTTAGTACAATCTCTACTGTGGTGATTAATTATTCTTGCAATTTAATCGTTTACAACTTTTCCTCCGTGTCGTCTATCAGCTGATACAAGACCTGTAAATGTTTTAGATTTCAATATCATATACTTCATTACGATTTTTTCCTAACTATTCACCTCTTCTGTCACAAAGTGATATTCCTCTTTAATTGATGCCTCACCTTGTTCAACAAATTTATGTTTTCTTTTCATTTCATGAATATCCCCTTTTCAAAATTTATCTCAGATACCAGAAACGACCTTTAGTTTATTCATACTATTAATTTAAGGTTTTGGAGTTCTTGTTACAAGTTTTGAAGAAGAAATAGCGAACCCTTAAAAGAAAACACAAGAATTTATCCTTTCAATCTTTATCGCTCATGACTGTTCCAGTTACAAGACAACTCAATATTGAGCCTAGACTATCAGATCAAACAAGCATTTCCTTAAATTTATTTAAAACCATCCTACAGACAACAAATAGCCGAGTTGAGTTAGAACGTTCATGGGCAGTAATTGAAAGAGACATTAGTATCCAGGAAAACTGGGAAGCTAGATAGAGACAGTTAAGGAACCAACAATAGCCCTTTTCGTATAACTGATTTTTTATCCTTAGTTTTCTCTATCTTTTTGGATTCCTTGACGGTGTACTTTAGAGCCTTAAAGTATAAACTCAGGAACAACGAGACATATGTAGGATTCCTCAGCAGAAAGACTTTCTATTCCAAGCTCTGAGCTTGGTAGAAGACCCGACCACAAACAATGGTCAGAAGAAGAATCTATCCCCAATAGATCTGGCGATCAAGTCAACCGTAAATACCTGCTCGAAAGGTAGGAAGGAGAGGCCTTTTGTACCACCTTTCCTTTTAACGTTTGAAGTATTCAATAGGAACCTTCAAAATTGCCTGGTAGATTCTGGGGCGTCTTCTAATGTCATGCCCTTGACCATCTGTAATAAATTAGGTTTTGCCCTCTCAAAAGTGATAAGCATTTCATACAACTGGACAGAACCCAGGTCAAGGTCATGGGAGAACTCAAATATGTGATGATCAGGATAGAGACACATCCTAATTTTGTGCAGGTGATTGACGTCATCATAGTGGATATCCCTGAGGTGTATGGGCTATTGTTAAGCTGAGATTGGTCTGAAAAGCTAAACAGATATTTTAGCACAGACTAGGTGCACCTTTGGCTACCACTAAAGGGATACAAGAACATGATCATAATCGATAGGGAGAGATATCTGAAGCATACAGTCACTGACCTAGAAACCCCAAACGAACCAGCCTCTACTGATTTCCCCATATTGGGAAATTATTCCTGTGATTCTCACTTCGGGAACTTTGCTCCTCTCCAATCCAAAGTTCCACTTACCCAAAAATCTGAGATGCGTTTTCAAGAGGGATCATCGAGGTTGACAAAATATTCTCTCTTCTGTCAAAACCCCGCACGAGGACGTGTGGGAGAAAAGATCGGGAAACAAAACATTAATGATGGTAGAGAAAGGAATGATTGTCATTCACGAATTTGGACCCTCTATTTTGATGGATCCAAATCAAAAGAAGGGTTAGGAGCAGGGTGCATCCTCATCGACCATAAAGGTAAACATAATTTCCATTCCTGTGGACTAGAATTCGAATGTACCAACAACACTGTCGAATATGAAGCTCTAGTACAAAGGTTAAAGAAAGCCATAGATCTGGATGCCAAAGAATTGAAATTTTTCAGAGACTCTGAGATTATTGTTAAACAAGTAAGGAATTATATACATTTCAATTTGCCTCATCTTAAGAACTACCAGCAGGAGGTGCATAGGCTAATAGAACGCTTTGAGGCTTTCAATATCACCATAATTCCTAGAGCAAAGAATATCCTAGATGACTCCTTGGGCAGAGCTGCTTCTATATTGTCGCCTTTAGAAGATTATGAAGCCTCCCGATTCACTATAGAGATTCTCTACAAACCGTCGATACCTAATAATATTTATAATTGGAAAGTCTTTGAGGGAGATGAACAGATCATAAGCTTCTTAACCAACCAAGACAATTTCAAAGATCTCACTATTGACGATGAAGAGTTTCAAGAGCACTCGACAGAAACTGATCCTCATCCAGAACAACATATGGATAAATCAAAGGCTCACACAATGCCGAAGGGGATAGCTAATTTAGAGAACCTATTTGATCTAAAGGAACGATTCAAAGGCCCCAAAAATGCAAATACTGGTAGCTCTTGTCCCCTCCATGAAACTATAAATCTTGGAACCCCAGAGAACCCAAAGCCTGTGAATCTCGGCAAAACTATATCTAAGGAAGAGAGGCCAGCCTACCTCAGATTATTTAGACAATACCAATATGTTTTCGCGTGGTTCTATAAGGATTTGAAAACATATGATACCCGCATTATTCAACACACCATCCCATTGAAACTTGAAGTGAAACCTTTTCAGCAAAAGCTTTGAAATTATCACCCGTCCCTAGAACCTCTCATATATCAGGAATTAAGGAAGCTTCTAGATGCGAAAATAATTTTCCAAGTTTGTCATTCCTCCTGGGTAGAAAATCTTGTTCCGGTGAGGAAGAAGTCGGGAGAGATCCGACTATGCATTGACTTTCGAAACCTCAATAGAGCTTCAGAAAAAGACAATTATCTCGCCCCCCCTCGATGGAACAACTCTTGCAGACCATGTCGGGCTCGAAGATTTTCTCTCTACTAGACGGTTTCTTAGGCTACAATCAAGTGTTGGGTTTAGAGGAAGACCGTTTTAAAACCACCTTTCGAACCAAATGGGGGACCTTTGCTTATAAATGCATGCCTTTCGGGTTAATCAACACAGGAGAAACCTTCCAAAGGGCCATGGACGTGGATTTTCGGGGACTTATTAATAAATGTGTGGTGGTGTATTTAGATGATGTAATAGTGTATTCTAAGAATAGAGAAGATCACATCCAACACTTAACTCATATTTTTGAGAGACGTAGGAAATACGGTATATCAGTGAACCTTAAGAAAACTATCTTCGGTGTCGAGGAAGGTAAGTTCTTAGGTCATATTATATCTCAAGCAGGGATTCGCATAGACCCGGAAAGGATTAAGGCCATAACTCAACCCCCGCTATCCCATAACAAGAAAGTTATGCAATCCTTTTTCAGGCAAATCAATTTTGTGAGGAAATTCACTCCTGATTTTGCTAAAATTATCAAACCCTTACAAAATATGATTCCCAAGGATGCCAAATTTAAGTGGGATGATGAGCGAAAATACGCTTTCAACGATATCAAATATGCCATATCCCGGGCACCGGTGTTGCAAAGTCCCGATTTCAATAGAGACTTTTTCCTTTATACTTTCGCCTCCGACCAATCACTAGCTGCGGTTTTGACTCAAAAGGATGATGACAACAATGAAGCCCCAGTGTCATTTATGAGTACAAATATTCAAGGAGCTGAGCTCAATTACCCTACCATAAACAAGCAGGCCTACACGGTCTATAAGGCAGTAAATCTTTTCAGGTCTTACATCCTCAAGAATCACACTAAGGTGATTGTGCCACACCCTGCGGTCTGATCCCTGTTTACCCAACAAGAAATGGGAGAAAGAAGAGGGAACTCGATGGAAGTAGTCTAGGAATTTGATCTAGATATAAATACTGCCAAACTGGTAAAGGGACAAGGTTTGTGCAAGCTTGCAGCCGAAGCCCAGGATCAAGAAATTGAAGATTTCGAGTGGGAAAACAAAATAGAACTATGGTGTGGTGAAGTAGCATACATCTCCCCAGGACAAGGCTCCTGGTACAAGGATTTAACTTATCTTCTACATCACGGGACTTGTCCCGAGAACCTCAACCCTAGGGAAAGGAGAGACGTGAGATTAAAATCTGCATAGTATCACCTTATAAATTTGGTGCTCTCCTGAATCAACTATGATGGGGTACTATTGATATGTCTCGAACGAGAAGACGCTGAAAAAGTGTTAAAGGAACTCCATGATGGCCCCGCTAGAGGAAATTTTGCAAGAAACACCACCATTCATAATATTCTGAGAGCCATCTATTACTGGCCCACCTTGTTCAAGGATGCTCATACCTACACTAAGAACTGTAAGACTTGTCAAATAAGCATTGGAAAGGAGAAAAGGGAAACAATCCCACTTCATCTTGTGAATGTCTCGAGGCCTTTTGAGCAGTGGGGGTTGGATATCATAGGAGAAATTACACCTAGCTCTTCAAAACTACACAAGTACATTCTTACTCCCACCGACTATTTCACAAAATGGGTGGAGGCCATCCCTCTGACTCACATAAACGAGAAGGTAGTGATCCAATTTATAGAACAAAAACTAATCACAAGGTTTGGTGTCCCCTTTGTTCTCGTCTTTGATAATGTAGCTTACTTCTCCTCGACACTATTGACCATTTTTTCCCTGGACAAAGGAATCATAATCAAGTACTCCGCAAATTACTACCCCCAGGGAAATGCTGTGGCAAAATCAACTAATAAGAACCCGGTAAGGATACTAAAGAAGACGGTTACAGATAACCAAAGAAATTGGCATAACCGACTTCATAATTCCCTATGGGCCAATAGGGTCACACCCAAAGAAGCTATACGAAATTCCCCATACTTTTTGGTCTACGGGCAAGAAGCCATCCTCCCAAATGGGCTCTATCTGCCATCTCTTCAATTGGCCCAAAATTCTAACGAGGAACCCTCATCGACCATACAACAAAGAATCAATACTCTACTCATGCTGGAAGAAGAGAGAGAAAAGGATAAGTCAAAATTCTTAGCTCACCAATAGATAGTGAAAATATGGTTTGATAAGCATAAAGCTAAAGAGAAGAATTTTGAAGTAGGAGACTTGGTCCTGAAACGGGACAAAACGAATGAACCAAAGGGGAAACATTCTAAATTTCAGAAGTTGTGGCTTGGACCTTTCCAGGTGGCTGAGAAGATCGGAGCAGGCACTTATCGACTGCACAATGGAACCCGATGCCCTCCCAGTGAACGACCAAGCCCTAAAACAATACTTCCAATAAAAAAAAGAATAAATAATAATAATAATAATAGTCTTAGTTAATACAAATAAAAGAAATGTCAGAGATATCTACTTTGTGGTTCTGTAATACCTCAACAGAAACGAAGTAGAAGTATAGATTTTCCATTCGCCCAGTGAATCACCATTTGTTGAGCACTCAACACACCCAAAAAAATCTATGACCATTTTCTTTTTTGGGTACCACTCGATCTTTTTCATTGACTATTTTCACGTCAGTATGAAACTGATACCTTCGCTTATATTATATGTTTCATGATTAAATTAATTAAAGATTACTTGAACATACAACAAAGAGTCATCTTAACTCTAAAGGGGACTTAACAACCACTCAAGGAATCGACGACCCAAAATTTTCCCTAACTCGCTTAAGAAGTTTGACATTGGTAAAAGTTAAAGGTGGAGAAAACCATTTGAGAAGTCAAAGTAGCCGAGTGGCGAACTTCATCGGCGTCGGCCGATGAAATCGTTTATTTTCTACGAATAAGCCTCGAGAAGGATCTTTCCGAAGACTGATCCATTCAACTTCGATGGAAAGGTGTAACAGTAAGTGTTGCACAAAAAAAGAGGAGTGACATCGCCGACCGCCGACACCCAAAATGTTTTCAATTATGAAGGCTCATGAATATGAGGACCCACTGAGAAGCCACGTACCTGAACTTTCCTTGATCACCAACCCCAATATCATTGGCATCAGAAGTTTTATCAAGAGGATATCAATATAAGTATGCACTCAGATAGTAGTCGATCCCCGATTTATACGCTGGAGTGATGTGACGTGACGAGGCGGTTAAACCCCTAAATGTGTCAAGTACACCACATTCAAAGATAGTGGTTAATTCATGGATCGTGCACTAGTTACTAATTCATGCGTGGATCAAAAGGAACCATTAAACCTACCGATACAATGCATATTCCTTCATGCCTCCGCTGTCGACCAGTTAAGATTTATCTACAGAAATCCGATAGTAGTTTATTTTGAATCTACATTCATTACTTGTATTAACTAATTGATATGACTAGTAGTACCTCTCGAGTTATATCATGTTCAAGTCATTGTGTATGATCCGATTCTGCACAACAAGAAATTCAAAATAAATAGAAGAGCGAAGCTAAGAGTCTGGAGGAAACGTCCAAAGTTCAGTGAGTATTAAACAATTATCTTAGTAAGCATTACATGTATGTATCCACTAATGGTGTTCTTACATTCCTTTTTATATATCCTCACCCAACGCTACTCTATATAAGTGTTTAAAGGGAATTTTTTTTTTTAATTGCATGGGACAATGCCTCCGAAGAATCCCTCCACTAGGAAATCATAGAGAGCCCCAAAACTGCAAGAATCAGAAGTAGGAGAAGGCTCCTCCCTAGCAGTTGCAAGACAATTAGAGTTTACTTCCAAGCCAGTGTATGTCATTAAGACAATCACCAAGGATCCCTTTTTCCATCCCTTATCTTTCGGAGACACAGAGGCAATTATTGGAGCCAAGACGTCTTTTCCTCGCTGGGAAGAAGTGTTCAAGAAGATCAAGAAAGAAGAACCCCTCAAATATACCCCGCACAATGATATGGATACAAGGAAGCTCGATGACGAGGTCCTCCCAAATATTCACAAGGATTATCTGCACATGGTGGTCAGCCGGTCTCTAATATTTCCTTGCATTGAGCTCCCAAAGTGGCTTATTGACCATGCTGATGCACAAAAAATGTTTGATTAATGATGATAACAAAGAATATGTCGGGGTATTCCTGCCATCAGAGGTTTAGAGTTACTACAATATCATGGAGACTGAGCTAAAGTTGAGCACTGATTTCATTCTGAGCTTCTATGCATCGCACATTACCAGGAAAATCATGGCATCGTGGTGGAGAGAAGACAAAAAATTCACGAACTGGACTGACCGCTGGTACCCAACGGTCAATCTCAGAGAACCATACATATATCTCATGATTCTACTTTGCAGGTTGCATGGGGAGAAATATTTCTCCCAGTTCTCATAGGCTTGGATGCCTCTAGCTTTTACAGTCGCCATTTTAGGCACAAGCTTCATTTGGGGTGCCATGATCTCCAAACAGCTGAGCACCTGCATAAGGCAAGATTTGGTGCCAGAGGAAGGAGATACTCCTGCCTTCTACATGGTTTCATATTTGCTAGACATCATCTGCACCAGGAATGATTTCTCTGGAATGAACCTGAATTGGCACTCTTTGGAGCTCCTGGTCCATGTATATTTCAACATCTTATGGGAAACCAGGAACAAAAAGTCCTATGTTGTTATCTGCGATCAATTTATTGAACACATTCTTTCTATTCAGGAAAGAATGCCCTAGGCTGTCAGATGAAGAAAAGAAGGTTATATCCAAAGTTGGTCACTAGTATTTAGATGAGGAAGAAACCTACATCAGGGTTTTCGGCACCACAGGGGCAACCCACTTATTACCCATTTATGTTCTCGACCGACTAGTTTTAGGGGAGATCTGTTATCATACCATCCTGCAATGATACAATGCAACTTTAGTAAAAGACAAGAAGCGGGCCTTCATACCTTATGGGTTTAATATTGGCTTCTGCATAGTCAAAGACACCACGCATGATAAGAAAATTGGGCTACATCAATTAGAATTTCGATTCCAAAATGACCGATTTTGCAAGCATGACCCCAAAGGACTGGTCTTGCAACATGCATCACATGTATCATCTTGTTGGCCCTATGCCCATGATTAGTTTGAAGATGAAATCTTCACTGAAAATGCTCAATATTGGGATGAAGTGGCATCAAGAAGGGCTGATCCTCGAACGACTAGATTCAAAGCTATGAGCTTGGAAGAACAAGCAACATCTTTGGAACATGCAACTCAAGAAATTATCAGGGATCAGGAAGGAACTATAGCATCTGAATCCAGCGAGGAAATAGGCGATCCCCAGGAGGGCATTGAGGCGGCGACGATTTATCATGAATCCCTGTTACAAATAAGGGATTTCCCTGAAGATCAAGCTTCACAAGAGAGGGGTGTGCTTTTTTATCAGCAAAACCAACTACTGATGAAGTGGATGCAGGATGACCCATATGTTATCATAAGACTTGCGATTTCAACTACCGTCTGAAGCGTCCCAACAGAGTCATGCGATCCTGGTTCCACAGTTACTGATAACACCAATGGGTTAGGCAAACCTGAATCAACAACATCGTCGATCAATCCCTCAGAAGGAGGGACAACTCAACCAGAGACAGGTCTGAGTGACGAACCTCCACAAAAGGAAATCGACAGTACTATGACCGATGAGAAAGTAAGTAACGAGTCTATACCCGATGCCTCTATTATACCCAATATTTAAATCCCCGATGAGAGACAAGTAGAGGTCGGATCTACAAGGAAAAGAGAGGAAGTTTGAGAGGCCACTCTTGAACAAATATACACTGTTGGGATACTAGGAAACAACCTCGCATGGGGCGATCAGTAGATACTAGAGCTGATAGAAGAGGTAGTGTACATCTCTGTGATATCCTATGATCAAAAGAGAAAGGCCATCATTCAAAGGACTGCAAAGAAGAGAAGGATCACCTTGGATCACTCCATCTTAGTTACCACAGAGGAAAACTTAATCAACCCAACAGACACTCGCACGTTTGAACTGATCGACATGGGAAAATCCCTCTTCGATGCCAGCTAGTATAGAGCCAAGAGGGATGAAAAGGAATTAGCCGCCACCCTAAAGGAGCTCGATCACTTGCACCATCTGCTCGAGTACTACAAGAGCGCTACACTGACCACTGTGTATCTGAAAGGTGAGTTCAATGGAGTTTACAACGAGTTCAAGAAGGAAAGGCACCTGTTAACCGCGAACATAGTCAAGTTCCAAGAGGACACTCTCATGGCACTCGCGACATGCAAGGAGATGGAGTGATTCCATGAAAAGGAACAAAAATCGGTAGAGAGACTCAAATATATTGAGGAAGTCCATCAGGGTCGAGTAAAGGAAAGACATGGCATTCGGCTGGTAGGAAAAAGTAGTCTCGACCACATGAAGAGATCTGCCGAGTACTAGGCTAAGATGTCCCAGGACCCACATCGAGAAATCCAAGAGAAATGGGCCAAGTGCCAGAAACATTGGGGTAGAATTAATAAATTAATGAAGGAGGTCGTTCTCCTCGAGTTCAACACCCCTGATGAATTTATCAACCTGAGCGATGTGTTCAAGATGCATATCGAATAGGACTCGCTATGGGCCGAAGAATGAACAAAGATAACCGATGCAAGTCCAGGGCAAGTGCAACAATTCATAGAACAACCGATCAAAGCTCGAACCATGATGCAACAGATGAACGCCAGTTTGGTAAAGTACCGAACGCATGCAGTAAATATCATATGAGTATATGAAGCCCCAATGGAACAACATAGATTCCCATGGGCTCAAACCTGTGAAGATCTGTTTATCAGTTGGTCTGAATACGAAAGAATTCATCCTTTTCAAGAAATATCTCGGGTGGACTATTAAAGAAATTGTTGGATGATCACACCATGTGGTGATTTTCGTTTGGCTCAAACTGTACTTAGCCGTTAATTTTGGTTGAATTTTATATTATAAATAAGGACATCGACCAATTAGTTAGGGTCAATGGTTGTTTTAAGAACTCTTTCTTTTTGGTTGTGGAGAATTGTTTTGAGACTGCTATGATTTTAGAAGTCCTTCTGGACCAAAGACAAACTATTTCCATCAGATGCAATGTGATTGGACTTGGAGAAGAACTACTTCCTATCCTGTTTCATGAATGATGCAGTAATGAGTAAGAGAAATTAATTCAGTTGTCAATTTATTTGGTGCAATGTCTTAATGTTCTTTTCTTTCATGATGGAGATAAATCGTTGTGATATTATGTGATTCATGGTCATGGTAGATGGATTATTTTTATTGCCATTATCTTATTACATATGTGCTTTCTTTCTGATAGTTAGTTTCTCAGACAATAATTGGATGCCCATTTGGTTAATGTATTAGTATTAGGCCCTTTGGCGTAGAATCACCGTTTGCATGTTTGAGCAATGGGTTACCCCAAGATCAGCCTCTTCCCAGTAGTTAAAACTCAATCCTGTTACTAGTCAAGTTGGTTTATACTGGCTTTCATCTCTCAGACTAGCCCCACCCAAGAGAAAATACATAAAAGAACAGTCCTAACTGAAGGAAGAGCCTTCATAAGAAAGCACAAAGCCCATCGATAAATTGGTTGGATCACAATATCTGGAGAACCATTCCATCTTAAATGCTGCAGATTCTAATTGGGCCTCGGTGGCGGGTTTGGTTCCTACTGTTGAGTCAAGGGATTCAATCCCCATCAACAAAACCCAAGATAATTTGAAGTGTACAACTAGTAAAAGAACTTATCTCATTAATTAGCTCTTTGAAAAGGGTCTATTAGATTGCAAGTACTAGAAATATTGGGTTATATCTTTTAAAACTTTTGTGTCATTGTGGTACCCATAACTATTGGAAAATTGTTTGTAGTTTGTTGAACTTATCTTTAAAATTCAGGTATGAAGTACATGCCCTAGATTTCTATTGATAGAGATAATTGGTTCTTCCAGTGTGTAGCCATTTGTTGTGGCCGCAACAACCCACCTTTACTTTTTGTTTTACAAGTGAAAGGAAAGGGCCCCCTTACTAAATTTTCAACCCTATTGCCTAATCATCTACCGCTTGAACCTAATTCTATCCCTTTGCCTACGTTGAAGGAGTTGGGGGTTTTACATTGATGGATGATTGTCTTTTATTGGTGATGACTATTCCTCCCAATCTGATGATTTCAAATGTATTCATAATGCTTATTGGACTATTATATTTGCTGACATTTGTATGATGGACTTGACATGCGGTCTTCAGACCGTTTTTTGATTCCGAAGTGCTTGATGATCTTATTTGGCTGCACGACATGATGTTATATTGCATGTATTGGATGAGTTTGTGGATGATTATTTGTTGATTTCCTAATTCAAATTCTTCATCTTCTTGCTAACATGTTATTTTTCATGAATTCATACTATGTGACATCGCATATGGATCATACTCTTATATTTTGAATTAGCATATGTAGTCTTAAGACACTCACCTATGGTCATCACGTTATTTTTAAATAAAAATAAACCTAACACTCTCTCATAAGTTGGTTTAAAGGTAGGGAATATATTATTTATTGTATTATCTAGTCTTCCTTAATTCCATGGTTGATCTCATTCTTTTGTTTTGTAGGAGAAGGTTTGCATAGCCACTTTGTTCGCATGACCACTCCAACATTGAGAGGCATGTGGGAAATCTGTTGATGCTTCTCTAGAACCTTGAATTTGATCCTTACTGAGCTTCCCCATTTCCTCTTTCCCTGAGGTCCCGATCTTCCAAGGATATTGGATCCACCTTTCCTACAGAACTGTCCCCAAGCCTCTTCAGATTGATCTCTACCAGATTCTTCTTTTGGACTTCCTCTATTATTTTCTATAACCAAATATCATAGTTGTTTTTTTCCCATCGAGAGCTTTCCAATGAATGTAACCATTCTTAAATCCAAGTTTTGGATTGAAAGTTATGGCCTCCTAAAGTTTTCTAAGGCAAATCTCACCTTTTCTTGCCACTCCCACGTGGCACCCGCGCGGCTCACACTCTCCTATTTCATCTGACGTGGAGCTAACATTGTTGTGGAACCCAACATCTATCCTAATCATTGTCTTGATTTTTCTTGACTCTTCTTCCCAACATTTCAATCACATACTCCAACAAAATACGTCGTAGCTTCATCATCCCTGGAATTTACACTCTTCATTGTCAGAGGCCTTATCCATCAGAGTACATCTACTCCTAATATCAAAAATCACTCCAACGACCCTCCCTCGATGAATGGTTGGGATATCATTTCACTCACTAATAAATTGACAACCTTCATTCATTCTCAGAAGTTGATGGCCTTATGGCTACAATACCCACAGTACAAAAATTTATTTCAGTTCCTCAGTTTGTGAATGTTCCTTCGTTGCCTCAGATCGAATCCTTATCTTCTTCTTTCACATAGCAATGTTGTTCAAAACTGAATTCTTTAGTGAATTACACATGCTCTTTTGAATCTAATCCACTTTTCCTTTGAAGAAACCAACATTGGGACCACAGGCTTATTACTTTGAAATTTTTTGCAAGATTAAACCTCGAGCAGATTTCCAAGGAAAAACTCTCCCAAGATGTTGATATTTTCCCTGAGTGAACGGTCATATATTTTTCTTGCAACAATATTTGAGTTGCAATTTTCGATGGTCAGAGTTAACACTCCGAATGGTCTCCTTTAGAATCTAAATGAATTTTAATCATGACTGTTGATCATCACTAAAAGGACGATCTAGATCTTTCACATGTAAAATGGATCTATGAGGGAATATTTCGCTATACCTCTTGTCGATACCTTGAAACTTCACAATTTTTATGGATGTTGAATGATTATCTCCGACTACACGTCATCAATTTTTTCGTCCTGTAACCTTCACCATGCAAATCAAAGAAGGAATATTCTTTGATTCTTTTCTTCGATCCATTTTCACTAACACATTAGAGCATACTGCAAAATGGCTCCCCTGATGTATGATGTAGATTTATCTAGACCTATTGAATGACTATATATCTCTCTCGAAGTTAATACGTCAGGATGGAAATTGAATAGGAGACAAGAATACTTTGATGTTCAAGAATTAAGGGTCTAGATTAACCCACGGGCCTTGTCAATGGTTGTTTTGTGAGAAATTTTAAACATCTATAATGTTTGGTACAAATGTAGGAATGAGGCCCGTGATACCTCATTGGAAAGGTATCATATAGAGGAATGCAATGGTATGGGTCTCCATGTCAAACAATGGATATAAGACATCAGAAAATATAGAAAATTGACAACCACATATTTGGGGGGAAAATGGCCAACTTCAAGTAGTCATATCCGGGGCTACGAGTAATGAAATCATGCCCAGGATATCTCGATAGAAATATGGAGAAGAGAATAAAAATATGGAATAGTAAATAGGGTAATATTGAGAGTTTAAATTGCTTGAAAATGAAAAAGATAGACACAACCCGAATTCAGATGAAGAATCAGACATGCTGACTTCAAACAATCTTATCTTGAGCTAACGACAATGAAATTGCGCCAAAAATAGCTCAATGGAAAGATATGATAGATGATAATAACAAAAAATGACATCATTCAACATATCAGAGCCAAAAACTCCTAGAACAACACAAGAAATTCAGAAAACGACCCAACAGCCAGAGCGAATAATAAATTTAAATAGATATCATTGGTAAACTATCATAGGGAGAATATAACCACCCGAGAGTCTCTCCATCTCCCATTTGTAACTCCTACATCTACATTTTTGAAATTCCAAATAAATTTAAAATGTAAAAATGACAAAATTAGGCAAAAATAAAACGAACGGTCATGAGAATTGAAGAGTCTCTGTCTTGTTCTATAAAATGGAGTTATTTGAATGTATCTGGACTTTTTCCCTTTGTAACAAAGGATGGTACTATTACTTATGAGGAATAAAGAGCAAGAGACATTTCATAAATTTGCATCTTTGATGGATGTAGTAGAGACTACTCTTGAAGCATTTATCTTTTGCTTGAGCAGATAGGATTCTGTTGCATGAATTTTTTTTGCACTCTGTGTTTTTTACTCAGGTTGTCACATGTTTCTTCATGGGTATAGAAATGATTTTATAAATGTATTGTGAAACTATTTGTTTATAAATTTGTAGAATTATTGCTTTCATTTATCATTATAATACATGAGTTATTTTTGGTTCTGATGGTTATCTTTCTTTGTACTCATTCTATTAGTTTTTCTCTCGGGATAGGCTAGAATTAGTTTAGATTAGATTACTTAGATTTTAGTTAGTTTAGACTTAGAATTAGTTAAAAATATTTAGGGGGAAGTTCGTTGTATTTCCCCTTTTTATTCTTTTAATTTTGAGCGACCCATAAACTCGTGGGAAACACTACCCCAAACGAGAGTGGGTTTGATTGGGACCTGCCATTGGGAGTTTTCCCTCATCTGATTGAACGAGTCATTCTGGCCCGTCAGCACATAATTATGGCTGTTGGTTATTAATTTGCCATGTTGGTATGCAGATGTCTATAGAGAATTTAAATGGAATATTCTGGTACTTTGGGTCTTTGGTATTTTAGTGTTGTATGCAAGAAGTCGCATGCAAACTCTGTGTTGTTCCTTGAAACAAGAATGGTCCACGACCCTATGCATACCTTTGTTAAATGATTAATTTTACCCGCATACAGATTACAATCGAGCTAAGTATGAAGTAAAAATGTTTTGGTTCAAATCCCTTTTTATCGACATTCGATTTTTCGATGGCAAGCATAATCCTGTAAAAACCCTGGTCAACTTAATTGTGGTCATTGTTTGGGTCCTATGCTGAAGACCAAAAACAAATAAAGAGACAATGTTGCCTCTGTGTATTATGATTGAATTTGTGATGGGTCTCACACTAGAGTCTAAAATCGTTTATAAGAGATCCATTGGGCCTCACAAAGTTAATGGGTGTGCTTTGGTAGAATTAAATTTTGAAAACCTTGTCATTTCATTGCTTGCTAATAGTGACACCTCTGTTGGATTGATTTCGTAACCTATGGCCATAATAGGGGCATGACACAATGATATTTATTGAGTATTTTTGATGCATACATATCTCTGTCATCTCCTTGCAAATAAAATTTCTATCTGTTTTGGATTCTAATTGAACAAGCATTCTTACGATTTGATCATTCGAGTGTTGGTTAATAAGTAATGAAATCGATCATTTGAGAGTGTAGATAAAGAAAATGTTTGTATGAATTTGGATGTTTGGATGACTCTGTTGATATTTTGAGTGTTGTTTACATGAATTTTCGTATTTGATGGTTGCCAGTAATATGTAATGTTTTGGTAAAAGACATAAATTGGTGTTCAATAGGGACTAATACATGGATTTTGAACATTTTTAAACAAGGAATAATGACTCGAATGTGATAGAGAATATTTTTGTGAATAATTCGAGGGATGAAATAATTGTTGTGTGACATTTTGCAACTATGTTTTCAAAGTGTGTAATTTATGGAATGAGAAATAGATTGATTTTATTGAACATTATGGTTGCATGATGAATATAATTTTGCCTATTGGAATTGTAAGGATTGAATGATGATGGAAATAATTGTAATACAAGCATGTTCATTTTATTTTCCCATCATACTTAATATTTTTCGTTCATTACAATCCTTGTTCATCAACCCAAATACCTATTTCATTCCCGTTCTTAGATTATAATTGTAAGACATGTTTTATGGCAGAATTATATAAGTTGAAAAGGGATTGTTTAGTTTGTTTGATCTCTACTTTGTTTCATATCCAAAAATGCTAATGATAATGATTTGAAAAAACTATTCATGGTAAATGAACAATCCATATTGCACTTCCCGATCATACTTACCATTTTCCGCTCATTACAAACCTGATCATGAAATCCCAAGAGTCCTGTAAATCCCAGTTTTATGTAATTACTAGTTATGGAATGGGGAATGAATATTGATTGCCTACATGTGTATTTTTATGTATAGAGCTAGGTCTAAACTATTATTTTGAATTTTTTTAGATGATGTATTAGTCATTCTCTGGTTATGAATGTGTGTTGGATTGAGCTTTTTTAGCAGGGGAAGTTATAGCAGGAGAAGTAATAATAGAGGCAGAGGACTGGGTCCTTGGAAAAAGGGAAACAAAAGATTAAGGTTCTCTATACACTTTGATGCAGATTCATAAGATTTTAATCAATTGTTACAAACATGATTCATCAACTTGGCTTCCCAACAATCTTACAAACCTCTACTTATTCCTGAGAACCCACGCCCAAATATTGGCATACCAGTTCCAAATGATAAATCCAATCCTTTAGTTGTCCCAGAACGAGATGTATGGAAAGATATTGTGCACCCTCCTCCCAGAAACTCACAAGGATGGACAAATATTGATAAACTACAACATCCTCCCTTTCATGCTTGGCCCATTGGTTCACTGCCACCACTTCCTTCACATTGAAATTTGCAGCCTCAATCCCAAGCCTCACATGCCCATCATAAGTCCAAAATCACTAAGCTTGAAGGAAACACTGAGGAAGAGAAAATAGTAGCATCCATGAAAAAATCATCACAGGAATCGTCTCATTCACTCACTTCCCATATGCAAGAGAATGATAAAAAATAAGCTAAGGCAGATTCATCAATTGAAAAAAATGAAATGGATGAGAGTAATCATAGCAAGAGAGGGGAAGCCTCTCATAGTAGATATGGTTTCTCATAATTTCCTTGGCACTTATATATGGACTTGTTTGCACTTTATTTTGGACAACCCATGTTTATTTTGACAACTCATATTTGATCGTATTGTTTTGGACGACCTTATATTTTACATGCTTCATGTTTGGACAAATTTATGAAATGGATAGATTTTGATAGATTGCATAATTTCCACATGGAGTGACAAGGGGATCTTATTGTCATTTCATTTTATACAGAATAATGACATGGATTGTATGATGTGGTGAGATTGATATTTCATGCATTCAAGGTGGAAGATACAAGGATGAAATGATTTATTAATTCATTAAAGAGAATTAGGGGGTCCACACTTATTAGTTTTATTTAATACCCTTATCATATTATTATTATTATTATTATTATTTATTAACTTACTTGATATCCATCCTATTAACTAACTAATAGTTAGTTAATAGATTAACTACAAGTGGTTGAGTGGTTCAACTACCTTGGAGATATTAAAAGGAGGTAAGTTGGACAAGAAGAGGAGGACATTGCTTTGATAAGGTTTTCTCTTAATTCTAAGTGAGATTTCATTACTAATTCATTCATCTATGATTTCTAAGCTACAAAACTTCTTGTGATAGAAGGGTTTGTTGAAGGTGACAAAAATCTAGGACCAAGGAGCATTGAATTATGATATGATTCCAGGTTGATTTTCTGTTTGATAGTCTACAGACTTCTTTTGGTTTCTAGATTAATTTATCGGTGCTAAATAGGATTCTTGTGAAGATTCATAGCGGAGTGCAAGCTGTGGTTGTTGGATTATCATTCTTCGTGTGATATGAAGGCACCAATGGCATATGTGTGTGATACCCTAGGCTTCTAGACTTTCATCTGGTCCATACTTTGAAAGTATGTGAAGTGTATTGGTTGTTACAAAATGAATGAATAAAATCATTGATGGTTTTGCAACTCTCTTGGTATTTCTTATTTCTATCAAATTAGGTAATTTTTGCTTCTTGTTTAAATTATTATTTTAAAAAATCAGACTTCTTTATTTCAATTTGTATTTGATAAATGATTAAAAAATGACAGTTGGTCTTTAAGTTTAATAGCTTGAAGGTTAATCAAACTTGCAATAAGGTTATAAATTAGGGTGATAATCTTGCCTATCTTGTCTCAGCCAAACAAGATTCGAAAAAATGTTGTGAGGAGGAATTCCATTTCTTTTACTCAACATTTTCTTTGGTGACCATACTGGGGATGAAGGACTCCATTTTCATTTCTCTGGTTTGCCTTTTTTGTACACTTGTAAACTTATTGTTTATATTTACTGATTTAATTTATGTTTTTTTTTTATAACTTGTATACTTTTGTTCAGATTCTTCTCTTGATTCATGACTGTGCCGAATCAAACAAAAACCAACTTAGATAACTTCCTAGAGGATCAAACCAACATTACCCTCACCTTGATCCAGATTATTTTCGCCACAAAATGAGAGCAGAGATATAATAAAGAAATGTACATAGATATCTCAGATATCCAATAATCTAATAGAAATATATCATAGATGCAACCATAAACACAAAGATACAGTAATACACAATTTCTATTAATGTGCGAAATGTACAGAACTGTAAAAATACAGAGTGAACGACTTGCTAGAATGGTGGCATCTTATCTATGCGAAGAGATGTGACGGCTACTCGCATTCACAAGAATATGATTTTACGATGAGGCTCCAAAAGCCTTTTTATCATAAATAAAAAAAAAAACTCTAACCCTGGAAGATGAAAAGCCAAAAAAAAATTGGAACCCGTTTTGGGTAGTTTGGTGTATCAACTTCCCCGGTGCGTAACTTTGGCATACGATCTCCATTTGGGGCACACGATAGCTCCTTGGAAAGGTATCGTTGAGGATATTCAATTTTGGGGATCAATCAGAGACTTTGACTATTATTGAGGATATCCATCCTGAAAAACCTTTATTTAGGCCCTCAAAATGGCCTCGAAAGTTTAGGAACCAA
Source organism: Picea engelmannii (assembly GCA_009831015.1). Classification (NCBI taxonomy): domain Eukaryota; kingdom Viridiplantae; phylum Streptophyta; class Pinopsida; order Pinales; family Pinaceae; genus Picea; species Picea engelmannii. The sequence continues at coordinate 1,194,326 of ML778004.1, forward strand.
AAAATTACTAAAAATAGTAAGTTGCCAAAACATTGTTTTGAGCCAGTTGGAATAGGTGGGTGGCCATCGATATCTGCTTGGATCAATCCTCCCTACTTAGGAAGAAATGGTATCCATTGCATTGAGTTCCTAGGGGAGAGGGGAAAGTGTTTGTTGAATCTGTATATTGATGAGTTGCTTACCTTGCTGGAGAAGTTGCACGGTGTAGGTTGTTGAAGGTTGTCACGAACCTGTGACTGGAAGGGTTGAAACTTTTTAACTAGTTTGGCTACATGAGATGACTATGTGTAGAAGGAATCTTTTCACTTTGCTGCAATCTTGTCGACCTACTTCTGGTGGATAGAAGGTGCTTGGGTTGAGGATGTAGTGGTTGTGGTGTTCTTTTGTTCACCTTTTGAATAGATTGTGAAGAAGCTGAATTTTGTAGTATGAGATACTGTCTTGTGGAACTGTTTAGGTGGGACAGTAGTTGGAACTACCTATGGTATTTTGTAGAGATGACCCCCCAGAGTAAAAATTACACTATGAGGTCGAGACTCATAAATAACAGGGCGCTTCCACATATATGATTGGCCCAAAAGAACATCACATACATTCAATAGGGAAACATCACATAGTACCTGATCCTTGAAGGGCTGGATGCCGCATGACAATCGAAACTGCTAGATGACACGAAGATCTCATCCCTAGCAAATCCACCCATTGTTGTATGGTTGCAGGTGTGGTGTTGTCAAAAATACCAACTATTTGAGGATCTATGTTGAGATGAGGTTCTTATTTGTTACACTATCAACAACGAAATGAAACATGGTCCCCTTCAGCCACATCTTTGAATGAAAGAGGCACTCCCCATATTCAATATCTGTTGGTTCTTTTGGTTGAATTGTTGCGGCCACGACAGTAGCAATGGGGTCTAGTCGATGATCTATATTCTACCAGTATTTTCTGAATCAGATTTTGAATTAGGGTTCAAATCCTTGTATTTGATCTCAAACACCAATGACTGTTTTGAGAGACATTCATTGGTGTTGTGCCAGGGGATTTTGTGGAAATCACACCATTTTCCAGTGTCCTTCTTTGTCTTTCTATTTCCCTTCTTTTCATGTTGCTTGGATTTTTTTTCTGAAGGCTGGTTGTTAGGGCCATATTTACCATACTTTGGTTATTGCGGATTTGTAGACCCTAACTCCCACTAGTTCTCGTGCTTAAATTTCTTCTTGATTTTAAAAACATATTGATAAGTAGCACCGAGTGATGAGATGTCCAAAAAATCCATTTCAGTTTGGATGTATCTATGTATATCCCCACCGTATTTCAGAACCAAATGTCGCTCGGAGTCTTTGATAACCATCTTGGTTCCCAAGGTATGGTAGGTATTGGTGAACTTTGGCATGACTTGGCCCCTCTCTTGACGCAACAAAGTCCATCTCATGTACTGGTCTTCAGAGTTTCCAAGAGGGTAATATTGTTCCTTGACCACATCCACAAAAAAATCCCAAGTGGGCTCGACCCCATATATGATAGACTCCTTTGTGGAACTTTTATCCTAGTAAGTTTCCCACCAATTTTTTACATGGGGGAGAGCCTTAAGGAGTGTGAAGGTGATAATTTCCCTGTCACAAAATTTGTGAACACAGAAATAACCTTCTAGCAGATTTAACCATTTGTCTAAGGCATCCACATTTATCTATCCTTCAAATACAGGAATATCAAAATTAACTTGTACCTTGAAAGGCAAGGTGCCTCCAAAGTGGTCTCTTGATGAAGGCACACCTGTTGTTATCGACAAGCGTTGAAGAATGTGGGAAAAAATTTCCATCATTTCGTCCCTTTCTTGAGTGAGAGCTTGCTTAAGAAACTAATTAATAGAATCTTTTACTCCACTTTTCTTCTTTTCTTCTGCAATGGAGGGTTTCTTGGGTGGGCGAGAGAGATTGTACTCAAGAGAGACAATCTTGAGGCCCAACTTTCTATACTTGGACCTCGTCGGGGACATGCACTGAAAAACAATAAAGAGAAGCTTGCTCTGATACCATTGATCTAGATTATTTTCGGCATGAAATGAGAGCGGAGACATAATAAATAAATGTACAGAAATATATCACATATCCAATAATATAATAGAAATATAATAGAGATTAAACCATTAACACAGAGATATAGTAATACAAAATTTCTATTTATGTGTGAAATGTATAGAATTGTAAAAATACAGAGTGAAAGACTCGCTAGAATGGTGGCATCTTATCTCTGAGAAGAGATGTGATGACTACTCGCATTTGCAAGAACATGATTTTACAATGAGGCTCCAAATCCCTTTTTATCATAAATAAAATACAAAACCATAACCTCGAAAGATGAAAAGCCAACAGTTTTGTGGACCCCGTTTTGGGTAGTTTGGTGTACCAACTTCCTAGGGGCGTAACTTTGGCATACGATAGCTAGTTGGAAAGGTATCGTCGAGGAAATTCATTTTGGGGACTTAGTTAGAGCCTTCAACTATCATTGTGGAGGTCAATCGCAAAAAAAAGTCATTTAGGCCCCCCAAATGGCCCTAGAAGTTTAGGAACTGAAAAACTGCAAAAAATAGTAAGTTGCCAGAAAACTATTTTGAGCCACTTGGAATAGGTGGGTGGCCATTGATAGCCACCTAGATCAATACTCCCTCTTTAGGAATAAATGGTGTCCATTGCGTTGAGTTACCAAGGGAGAGGGGAAATCATTTTTTGAATCTGCATCTTGATGAGTTGTTTCCCTTGCTGGAAAAGTTGCGCGACGTAGCTTGTTTAAGTTTGTCATGAACTTGTGGCTGGAAGGGTTGGACCCTTTTAACCAGTTTTGCTACATGAGATGACTTTGTGAAGAAGGAATATTTTCTCTTTGATGCAATCTTTTCAACCTACTTTTGGTGGATAGAAGGTGCTTGGGCTGAGGTTGAAGTGGTTGCAGTGTTCTTCTATCCACCTTTTGAACGGATTGTGAAGAAGCTGAATTTTGTAGTATGTGATACTACCTTGAGACACTTTTTAGGTGGGATAGTAGTTGGAACTACATATGCTATCCTGTAGAGATGACCCCCTAGAGAAACAATGACACTACAGGGTCGAGACTCATAAATAGTGTGAGGCTTCCACATATATGGTAGTCCCAAATAAGCATCACAGACATCCAGTGGGGAATCATCACATAATACCTCATCCTTGAAGCATTTTGTCATATGACAGTCGACATTGCTGTTGATACAAAGATCTCATCCCTGGTGAAGCCACTCAATGTTGTATGGTTGCGGCTGTGGTGTTTTCGACAATCCAAATTGTTTGACAACCTTTTCCGAGATGAGGTTCTTTTGGCTTTCGTTATCAACAATTGTTATAACCCTAAATTTCTCCATACAAGCATACCTGACATTTGGCCCTCTTACTTGCTATTTTTTTCCAGCCATCACTGAGCATCTCTTCTTAAAAACACTATTTTTGAAGATGTACTCACCCTGCACCAATACTTCCCATGTACACACACCTGCTACACCACTACAACCCGCATACGTATGCTAGCTGCACCATTATAGCCCGCATATACTCTGTTGCAAAAATTAAAAATTTGCAAGGATTTCGTTGAGATTACGGGATATTGGGTAGTTTCCCAACAAATCCATTGCCTATAGCCCATCACCCAACCAAATAACCATCCTTTTGTCATATAAAAGGAAGTGTTGGGGTCTCATTCCTAATAGAATCATAAGAACAATGAAACTCTGCCCATTTCACATCCCCTCCTTGCCCCAAATAATTGCAGCCACCTTGTGATATTTGCATCATAATTTCCCATTCTTTCCTTTTTCCTCCACCATAAGCCTATTCCATTTCCCTAGAAGAAGTGTGAGAGGAGAAATATACATGGAAGTGCAGTTGGATCTTGGTGAACAGGAGCCTGAACTAGGTTTGTGGAGTAGTCGCCGACCTTTGTTGTAAGTAAACATTGTGATATCAATAAAATAAATACTTTTCCTGTCCCGAAATATGATGTGTCAAATGTCTTCATTTAATTTATGCTTTATGCTAACATCTAACCCATGATTTATATATGATATGCATGTTTTTAGTATCATGTTTATCTGTTTATGAATGCAGGCCAACCTTGGGAGGAGGCTTGTAGTCAGCGGAGCTATCGAACGCGAGAGGATCGACACCGAACGCGGAGTAAAAGGTAAAGTTACCTCATATTTTCACTTTATATTTCATATATGAATGTGGGGCATGTTTGGGGTAGTTAGAAAGGTAGGGTACTTTTAGACGGTTAGATCTGCCTACATGTTGAACCTTAGTGTAGTCCATAGGAGGGTTTTCCCGCTATAGAAGAACTAGCGACCATACTGGGGAAACCTCTAGGGTTTTAGGGGATTTTATGGGTGTTTGATTGGTTTTTACCTTTTGAGTTTCCTTCTGAGTCTGATGAGTCTTTAAGGGATTCTGGTCACTTGTTGGTGCCATACCAGTTCTCCCTGCCCTATCATTCTACCTGTTGTTTTTTCTTTTTGAGAATTTACAGAGGTGTACACGGCCTGTAGTTGGTCTGCACACGTACATACACGCCCTGCTTTTAGACAACCCGCGTACATATGCAGGTTGATGAAGTATCAGTTGCGTGAATCTGTCAAGAAATTTTTCTTTAAGAAGAGGCAGTCAACCTCTTCCCTGATTGAAGTCTGACTTCTCAGGGTTTCTTGATTAAGTACAATGTCTTTGTTTTTACGGTCAAAGCCTGGGTTTGATGTCATTTTGGTTATATTTTCAAAGATTTCTTGTGTTTAGTTTGAAATGGTTTTAGGCAAGTCTCCGAGTCTTTTTTATTAGCCTGTTAGGTGTATTTAGTGACTCCCTACCATCCGCAGTGGGCCAGAGGTCAATTCTCAGTCTTGTCTTGTTTTTCACTTTTTCCCCTTTCACTTTCTTTAAAGAAAAAGAAAAAGAATTTATTTCAAGTTTCATGTTTGAAGCATAAAAAAAAAGAATTGAAAAAGTTTTCATTTCTTAGTTTGGTTAAATAGTTGGGTTGATTATTTTGTTTGTTAGGAAAAATAATTCTTTTCTTAAGTTCTTTACTAATTTCTTAGAACATTAAGTAGATCGTAGTCGAGCGAAATTTCGTTTTAGGTTTTCCTTTAAAAGATATTATAAAAAGTAGTTATGAAAATTTGGTTAAAGAGTTAGTTGCAAATATTTATTTCTCAAATAGAAGTAATTTTGGTTTCAGTTTCATTTTTTTCTCCTTCTTCATCTCTCAAAAGACACCACTAGTTTCATTGTTGTTTCCTTGACTTAAAACAAGCCATTTAAAATTAACGCTAATTTAAAATCAACTAGACTTTATGTTTGTAGGTTCAATCGACTAGTCTAGGCTAGAGCCTTGAATAGAGATAACTCTTCAAGGCTTACAGACAAACATTGGAGTCAATGCTAGGGAGTGTAATGTTGGGTATGTGTTATATTTTTTGGAACCGCATTATATTTAGGTGGTTTATCGACACATGGTTTCTTTGCCGATGGTTTTCTATTTCTGGTTAAGGAATTAGGGTTTTGGACTAATCCAGATCATTGGGTTAGGGTTTTGGATTTCGTGGGCTCCTATATGTATTTTGTATTGTAAACATTGTAACACAATGGATGAATATAGAAAATGTTGGTTTTCCCGATTTGGGTTTCCAGGGGAAAAATCTTTGTGTAATGTTTGTATTTGCCATTGTATCTTTTATGTTCTTTTTTTAATATCTATTTATAGTAGATATTATACAAGGTTAGGATTTACATTTGGTATCAAATATTTATTGGCTTTAGGGGGACGCCTTTGTGGTCAAGGGTTTGGCTCGGGACTATGATAAGCCTTGTTACAGTGGGAAATCTGTGGTGTTGTTTTTCAGGTGAAAAGAAATGGAAAACATTTTGAAGATGGAAATCGTGAAGTTTAATGGGAAATTTTTTGAGATGTGGAAGCTCAAGATGGAAGATATGTTTGTGGATAGAGATCAATGGATCATGGTAGATACAGGTACTGCACCTACATGAACTTCTGCAGATGACTGGAAAAAGTTGGATCGGAAGGCAAAGAGCACAATCCGACTGTGTCTCTCTGATTCAGTATTACTGAATGTGTCAGAGGAAGCTACAACCAAGGATTTATGGGAAACGTTGGGGAAGTTGTATAAGTCAAAGTCCCTCGTAAATAAACTATTCATGAGAAAGAAGATGTATAACCTGAGGATGAGATATGGAGACTCGGTGGCAGATCATTTGAACGACTTCAATACTTTGGTATGTTAGTTAGTATCTGTTGATATTAAAATTTCAGATGAAGATAAATGTATCAGTTTGTTTTGTTCTTTACCAGACTCATGGGATAGTATAGTTGTGTCCATAGGTATTAATACAACTTCTTTGAAGTTTGAAGAAGTGGTCTCATCCTTGTTGTCAGAGGAGATGAGACGAAAGAATATGGAAGGACATAGCACAGATGCATTATTTGCAAGGGGATGTTCCCAGGAAATAAATAGATCTAGTTTCTCAAGTGGGAGATCTAAGTCTAAGGGTAGATCTAAATCTCCCAGAAAGTTTGTAAGGGTATGTTGGAGATGTGGAAAAGAAGGGCACTATAAGAAGCAGTGTAGATCCAAAGCTGAGAAAAATAAGGGATCTGAAGAATCTTCTTCTACAGAAGAAGAGACCTCCAAGGAAGAAGGAGGAGATGTGTACTTGGCCTCTTCAAGAACACATGCAGATCATGAGGCATGGTTTATTGACTCTGGTGCATCCTTTCATATGACTCCCCACAGGGAGGTGTTCTACGAATATGAAAGGTATGATGGAGGTAATGTTTTCTTAGGTAATGATTCGACAACTAGAATCATAGGAAGAGGAAGGGTCAAGTTGAGGCTCATAGATGGAAGGATTAGAACACTGCCCGGTGTTCTGCACATCCCAGGTATGGCCATAAATTTGATTTCTGTAAGAAAAATTGAAGATGTAGGGGTTAAAACAATATTTGAAAAGGGAACTTGTAGGATTGTTTGAAGAGAAATGGTGTTGAGGACGGGAGTTTGGTTTGGAAATCTATATAAGCTTCTAGGAAGCACTATTAGTGATGGGTGTAATAGCTCCATTGTTCCTAATATTGGAGTTGAAGAATAAAGAACTCCTACAGTCTATGGAGAAAAGTTTATGTTGTGCCATCAAAGACTGGGGCATATCGGAGAGAAGGTGTCTTTGACTATTACACGGTAAAGGTATGGTTTAAGGTATGTCTAACTACTCTCTGGATTTTGATTTCTGTGAACATTGTCTATGTGGGAAGAATAATCGGGTAAGATTCCCCTCTGGTGCAACGAAGGCAAAAGGAATTTTACAGATAGTTCACAATGATGTTTTTGGACCTGTGTCGGTCCCATCATTGGGAAAATCTATGTACTATGTCTCATTTATAGATGAATTCTCGAGGAAAAATTGGATATATTTCCTCAAGAAGAAATCTAAAGTATTTGACAGGTTTAAAGAGTTTAAGGCTCTTGTTGAGATTCAAACAGAGAAAATAATTAAGGTGCTAAGGACAGATAATGAAGGAGAGTTTTGCGGGAATGAATTTAAATAATTCTATAAGAAGTGTTGTATAGAAACACAGAAGAATACTCCATATACACCTCAACAAAATGGAGTTGTAGAAAGGATGAATAGGACGCTGATGGAAAAATCAAGGTGCATTTTCAGTGGTGTTGGGTTAGCGCAATAATTCTAGGCAAAGGCAGTGAGTATTGCATGTTAGCTGGTCAATAGGTCACCCTCATCAAAGTTGGATGACAAGAAGCTACAAGAGGTATGGATTGGTAAGGAAACTTCTCTCACACATCTTAAGGTATTTGGATGCGATGCATATGTTCATGTTCCAAAGGAAAACAAGAGTAAGTTGGATAAGAAGGCTGAAAACTATATCTTTATTGGATATAAACATGGTCTCAAAGGTTATAATCTTTGGAACCCAGAAACTAAGAAGGTAGTGTATAGCCAAGATGTGGTATTTAGAGAAATGAAGGATGTTGTTAAACAGGAAGTCCTACCAAGTAAGTAAGAACCATAGAGAATAGAGTTTGATTTAAAGGATGATGAATCAGACTCTATAGAAGAACATGAATCAGAAGAAGAAGATCCTCATACTCCAATATTGAGGGGATCGGATCAAGAAAGAAGGCTACTGGAAAGGTATAGTCCATTTGATTTCCATTCAAATTTTGCTTTGTCTATTATTGATGATGATCCTAGAACTGTCAGGGAGGTAGTGGATTCAGAGGATGGAAATCTTTGGAAAAGGGCCATGGAAGAAGAAATGGCATCTTTGGATAAGAATGAGGCTTGGGATCTAGTGGAGTTCCCAACTGGAAGAAACCCCATTGGCAACAAATGGGTATTTAAAAAGAAGTTGAATGCAGAAGGAAAAGTGGAGAAATACAAAGCTCAGTTAGTAGCAAAGGGTTATTCCCAAGTTGAGGGAATTGATTTTGGTGAGATTATTTCTCCCGTTGCCAAGTTAACCTCTATAATATTTCTGTTATCTGTTGCTGTTGCATTTGATTTTGAATTAGAACAGATGGATGTGAAGACAACATTCCTGCATGGGGATCTGGAAGAAGAAATCTATATGAAGCAACCAGAAGGTTATGTTGTTAAAGGAAAGAAGGAGCTGGTATGCAAGCTAAAAAAGTCCCTATATGGTTTAAAACAATCACCAAGGATGTGGTATCAAAAATTTGATACTTCTATGCTGGGAATTGGCTTCACAAGAAGCAAAGAGGATCATTGTGTATATTTTAAATTAATTGGTGATCATTTGATTTATTTGGTATTGTATGTGGATGACATGTTGTTGATAGGAAACAATAAGGAGATTATACAGGATGTGAAAAATCAGTTGTCCTCTAAATTTGACATGAAGGATCTCAGTGCTTCAAATTTCATTTTGGGCATGGAAATCAAAAGAGATCGAAAAAGGAGGAAAATCTGGTTAAATCAGAGAAAATATGTCGAGACAATATTGCAGAGGTTTAATATGCAGGAATATAAACCGATCAAGGTTCCTATTCCTATTGGTGTAAATTTATCTATGGATCAACGTCCCAAGACACACGAAGAAGAGGAGGACATGTCTCATGTTCCATGTGCGAGTGTAGTTGGAATCTTGATGTATGCAATGGTATGTACTAGAGTGGACATTGCACATGCAGTGGGAGTTTTGAGCATGTATATGTCAAAACCAGGGAAGGAGCATTGGACAATAGTAAAAAGGGTTTTCAGGTATTTGCGTGGAATTGCTAGCTATGGATTGTGCTATGAAGGAAGACCAGAATTGGACAGAGTGGTGGATATACATGGCTTTGTGGATGCATACTGGGCTGGTGATCTAGATCGTAGGAGATCTACAAGTGGGTATGTGTTTAACCTGTTTGGAGGAGAAATAAGTTGGATGAGCAAAAGATAGGTTGTAGTGGCACTTTCAACTACAGAAGCTGAATACATGTCATCCACTCATGCAAGTAAGGAAGCAGTATGGTTACAAAGACTGCGTTCAGGTATTGGGTTGGTACAACAAGCTATAAGGATAGAGTGTGACAGTCAGAGTGCAATTTTTCTGGCGAAGAACCTGGCTTATCATTCAAATACAAAGAATATTGATGTTCAATATCACTTTGTGAGAGATATGATTGAAGAAAAGAGAGTATCACTGATGAAGGTGGACACTTTGAAGAATGTTGCATACTCATTAACAAAATATGTGAGCACTGAGAAGTTCTCTTGGTGTAGAGGATCCATGGCCATTGCTGCCCTAGATTGTTGACTATGTAACCCTATAACCCCCTGTATGCAAAGAAAAAAACAAGTGGGAGAATGTTGGGTATGTGTTATATTCTTTGCACGAGTAGTAGTGTCATTTTTTGGGACCGCATTATATTTAGGTGGTTTTTTGGCACATGGTTTCTTTGCCAATGGTTTTCTATTTCTGGTTAAGGAATTAGGGTTTTGGACTAATCTAGGTCATTGGGTTAGGGTTTTGGATGCCGCTGACTCCTATATGTATTTTGTATTGTAAACATTGTAACACAATGAATGAATATAGAATATGTTGGTTTTCCCGGTTTGGGTTTCCAAACGAAAAATCTCTGTGTAATGTTTTTATTTTCCATTGTATCTTTTCTATTCTTTTATGAATATATGTTTATAGTAGATATTGTACAAGGTTAGGATTTACATGTAAAAATTCCAGTAAACGTGAAAGTTATCCGGGACACCCCTCTAACATAGGGGCTAAAAACGAGGTCGCATGCAGAAATGTAGCAAGGATAATCCTTCCAAAGCTGGACCAAGCATATTGGGGAACACATATTGAGGAATTGTCATGGGATACTATTGGTTGCATTTTCCTACAGAGCTTCATGGACCCCGAATCCATTCAGGATCCTCAGTTGTCTTCCAGACTACTTGCTTCTGATACCCTTGGTAGGTTTCAGGATTTTTTACCCTACTCATTACGATCCACCCGACTGTCGATTGTACCCAACTGGTGACTGTCCACGAGATGGAAACCTAGTTGCCTTTATTTTAGGGACTTACACAGGTGAATGCGGGGGTATACCGCAATACCTAAGGAAAACATCGGGCCACGCTTTGTAGAGTATTCTCGGAGGGTGCTTCCATGTTCGATTTTCACTTGCAACGATAAGTTTCTCTAGTGTTGGCTGGCATAACTGTTATTCCAACTAGATAGTGTTTTGCTTGATTTATCTTGTAGGAAATTTTCTAGTGTGTTCTTGGTCTTCAATGTTAGAAAATACCTTACTCTATCGTTGATATTCTCACAAAGTGGAAGATCAAGAGCTTCTTCGATCGTGAAGGTTTCTGGGCTTGCCACCGGTTACAATGGAGCTACCACCACCATCGTTACGGCGAAGACTTGACCAGCAAGGGTCATTTGAGGCGACCAGGCCGTAGGAAACTATGCTCGAGCCAGCTCTGAGAGGATAAAACTCGTATCTAGAGGAACCGACTATTTCTAACCTTGGAGCGAAATCTCTTGGTCTATTTAACCATCCTATCATAGACTTGTTGGCGCCACTTTTTATACAACTTTCCCCTCCAAGGGTAACACATCATGAGCGTTAGATAGTCCTGCAAACAATGATGGAAGAAAATGTTGCTACTTCGTCTGGGAGTCCTCACACTCCCTCAACGGATGCCACCACTGGGGGCATTCTGCCTCCTAATCCACCTTCATCATTCCAGACCACAATGGTCTTAACCGCCTCTATTTCGGGCAGTGGTATTATTTCGTCTATGGCAGCGATCACTGCACCGTTCACACAGAGTGCGACAACTCCTCCATTTTCATAAGGGATGCCTGGCTTTGATACAAACTCCGTCCTCACCTACTGCACCCTACAGACCATGGGTCTGGGGGCATGGAGTTCAAATGCTCCTTTGAAAAGGTTCATGGGGGGAACCTCATCCCCTTATAACATTATCCCTTAGGACAAAGGTCATATACCTCCTTCAACCCCTCGCTTGGCAGTGCTCCCTAGCAACCTGTCAGGCCGAACATGAACTACAACTTGTTTGGAGCAGGTAGTATAGGACCTTCTTCCTACACCACATCGATGGGTTCAATCTCGTTATCTTTGTTCGATGCATTTGGAAATAAATCTTTCTTGTTAGCTACCATCCCGACTGGGGGAAACCCTAGTTTTGGACCACAAAATCCTGTGTAGGGTACTATTCCTACACAGTGGGAAAACACATGAGTCTTCTCCTCACAAGGACTCTAGAATCCATGGCAGGGATCAGTTCCCTCATCAGGTATGCCGATTGGGGGGAAACCATTCCATGGTCAATGGAGCCCTGGGCAAGGCTCAAAACCTATGCCCTTTGGATTAGCAGGGGGAAACCCTTTATAGAATCTTTGGAACACGACATAGGGAGAAATCCCTGCCCAACCCTCAACCTCGACTTACGAGAATCAACCGATAAGGTTCCTAAAAAATTTAGTATCCATTCACTGGCCAAGGCCATGGTATTTACTAGAACCCTGGCCAACAAACCAACTTTTCCTGGTAGCCTGGTGCCAGTCAAACTCCAGGATCTTTTCTTCCTACACATAGTCAACAACCCAAACTACCATTTCTGGCAACGCTACATTTTCCATACTTGTCAAGGTTGTTAAACGACTCAATCTGTCATGATCCACATTGGCCTCCCATGCCGACGAAGTTTCCCTTGGACATTCTAAAGTTCAAAGGAAATCCTAACAAAGGTCCAAGCGATCACGTGACCACCTTTCACCTATGGTGCTCGTCAAACTCTCTAGAGGACGAATCCGTACAGTTGCATCTGTTTCAACACACCCTCATTGGGAGTGTCGCAAAATGGTTCAACGAATTTGACTGCTCAAGATACTCTTACTTTAGCAATTTGGTGATGGTTTTTCTGAATCATTTCCAACTACTTGTGAGATACGGTGTCGGGACCAAATTTTTGGCCAACTTTGAGCAAACAAAGGTCAATCATATCTCAGATCACATATGAGAATGGAGACATCAGAAGAGTTTGATAAAAGTACCGGTTAAACCAACTTTCCTACTGGAGTGGTTCCTTAAGTCTTTGGTACCTCAGTTATCTAAGGACATTGCAACGTGGAGAGTTTTTTCCAAGGAAGAGGGGATAATGAGAGCTCAATAGCTTGAAATGATATACTCTCAGTCTGGTTTAATCTACTAGGTTTTTCCAGATGTGCCATGGTCCATCCTTGACAAGGTCAGACACAGTTTGGACCACATGTCGACGGCATAGTTGGTTCAACAAAAGAAAATCCCATTGACCAAATATTGAATCAATTGCAACAGTTGTCGATACAACAAACAATGGCCATCTAAACATCTAGTTCGGCTGCTCCCCCTACCTAAAGGTCGGACGTACACAGTGTGCATTCGACGAACCTAAAGGCCAACCAGTAGCCTGACGGAAAGAAAAAACAGTGAAACAAGAAGGTTAAGGGGGATAAAAAACCCACCAACAATGTTGGCAGGGGCAACACAGAGAAAAGAAAGTCAAAGTATCTATGTAACCTTTGCACAAAACACCATCCAACTCACCTGTTCCCTCGGCTTGCAAAGGCCTAGAATTTATTGGCACAACAACAACCTGTTGTGTTAACGAACCCGTTTCCTCATGGGAAAAAATTGACTCAAGCCTCTACTAACGCAGATGGGGGCAGTCAGGGACCCCCTTCGTCTTTTAGTAATCCCTCGACCGCGAACATTTATATGTTGAAAGGTGATGCTTTCATAGAAACTAGGGAACACGACTACAGAAAGTTAGAATCTGTTGAAAAGGGTAAGGAAGCTGTAAACCCATCTGTTCCTCTCTAGATTGAGAAGATGACGGGCGAAACAATGACACACATCCTGAGAGGGGCGTTCAATAAAGCTTCACATAATCTGAACACAAGGGCTGCCCATAACTACTCTGTGGTGGAGGATTTGTCACAAACCCCTCGCGTCATGTCTGCTTTGGAGGTCCTCCTAATCTTCCCTTCACAGAGAAAGGATATGTTAGTTGCCTTAGGATCTGCTGAGACTTTTAATACGGGAACGATCATGATTGATATGACCGACTTGAAACCTCATCTCCCATACCACGTTGCGTTTCATATAGTAGTGGGTCACCCCATGAAATATTTTAGTTGAAATATTTTTCGCACGGTGGTTGATGAGGGCACCTTGACATGTGTGATGTCTTTGGAGTGTTGGAAGGACATTGGCCAACTCGTTTTGTTTCCGTCACCTACTCTTCTTACTACTTTCGACAGTCGTTCTTTTAGACCACATGGAATCATCCCTTCTTTCCCTATGCAGTTAGGAGGGAAGACTGTGTGCATCAAAGTTGAAGTGGTTGATGTTCCTCTCGACTACAACCTGTTGTTAGGAAGGAGTTGGACCTATGATATGCATGCAGTGGTTGCCACGGTTTTTTGGGTCTTTTTTTTTCTACACGAGGGCCAAATTGTAACCATTGATCAGTTGTCCTTCTCCCAGCCTGACCCTTCATTGAGGGCATCCACGGTCCCAATGATTGTTAACCCTCATCCTGACATCATCAATGTGGGGGTTGGTTTGTGGCCACCTTTGATGGGCACTTTCGATTACCCGCCTCCTTATGGCGATGTCAAGATGATATCGGTTGTCCCAGACCAACCTAGGGCTGAAATATTTCAAGTTTCATCGTTCTGTATGACTTACTTTAGCAATTCATGGAATATTCCATCCCCATTGACTTCAATGGAAGGGTCAGGGCATCCTGGCATGGCCATTCCCTTGTCCGTGGAAGAATTTGTGTACAATATTGTCCAACAAGCTTCAACCAACCCTGATCTGACTCCCGCATAAGAGTTAGATCCAGTTCTCAAGCCTATCTGGGCTCAAGGTTCCCTCGCCACTACTGATTCTTTAGACTTGGTATTTCCCTCCATGAGGTGATTTTATATGCATTGACTAGTCCCGACAGACCCTGGGATGATCTCCATCACAGATCTTATTTCCTCCCATAGTTAAGAAGATTATAGGTAGGTGAATTCATGTTGAATATGACTGGAGATAGGTCTTGTATCATTAATCCTATGGCTATGGACGCAGTTTATGCCAAGGGTAATATGGAAACCAATGTTGAAACAATACCTATTGACATATCCATAACCCCTGGTGTCGTGGAGAATATCTTCATCAGAGCGGACTTCTCCCCTGAGGAGATTCAGATCTATATAGATTTATTTAAGGAATTTCGCGACATTTTTTCCTGGTCTTACGAGGAAATGAAAGCATTGATACTAGAATCGTCGAAGATGAAATAATGACTTATCTTAATGCCAAGCCGGTCTAAAAGAAGCTTCGTCTGGTGAATCCTTAGAAATAAACAACTATTAAGGCTGAAGTAGAGAAACTGCTCAAAGTCGGTTTCATCTACCCCATTTAGTTGACTCAACGGGTGTTAAATCCTATTCTGGTCAACATAAAGCAGGGAACGATTCACGTATGTGTGGAATTCCATGATTTGAACAAGGCCTGTCCAAAGGATAATTTCCCCACCCCATTCATTGACCAGATTGTCGATGAGTGTGCAGGTTGTGAGGTATTTTCTTTCATGGATGGTTTTTCGAGATACAATCAGATATATATTAAGCATGAAGACCAGCATAAAACAAATTTTATCTCTCCATGGGGTACATTTTCTTATCGGAATATTCCTTTTGGCCTGAATAATTCTAGAGCCACTTTTCAACTGGCCATATATTTTTCTTTCCACGACCTAAGACACATAGTCGAGGCTTATCTCGATGATTTAGCATCACGATATTGTAAGAGAGTTGATAATCCCATGCACCTCCGCCTAATATTTGAGCGATGTCACTACTATCGGATTCACTTGAATCCAAACAAGTGCAGTTTCTGCGTGACATTAGGTCTTCTGCTAGGTTTCATAGTTTCAACAATAGGGATCATGGTCGATCCTCTGAAAGTTGAGGTGATAGTTCAGTTGCCTCCCCCGTGCATAGTTAGCCAACTTCAAAGATTACATGGTAAAGGGTAAATCACTAAAGGGTTCATGCGTTTACTGAAAAAGGGAGTCCCTTTCCATTGGGACGAAGCCGCTCAACTCTCTTTCAAAGCATTGAAACATGCCCTCACGTCTGCCCCTCTTCTTCGGCCTCCCAATTATAATCAAGATTTATTATTATACTTGGCCACTGTAGAGTTGATTGTCGATATGGTCTTGGTTGAAGAGGATGATCTGCTTGAAGAGCATGTGATTTATTACCTGAGTCGAGGCCTGGTTGGACCAAAACTCAACTACTCCCATGTTGAGAAGCTTGTGTTGGTAGCAGTGCACGCTGTCCAACAATTCTGTCATTATATTCTACTTCGTAAGACCATCATCGTTGCCATTGTGAATCTGTTTCAATATGTGTCAACACAATGCATCATCCATGGAAAGATCACTATATGGATCATTATCCTCCAGGAATTTGACTTGGATTTTGTTTCCGCGAAATCCAAAAAGTCACTGGTCTTTGCGAAACTTATCTCAGAACTTTCAGTCGAATCAGGTGATGTTACACTTGAGGAATCACCGATTAAAGGAGATATTTTTTTGATTTCATCTTTGGACCCATGGTATGGAGATATACTAGTCTATCTCCATACTTTGAAGTGCCCCACCTCTACTTCTTGCGATGAGCATCGATATTTACATCATCAAGCAAAAAACTGTCTCATACTCGATTGCACTTTGTATCGTCAAGGTGTAGATTGCATACTTCGTTGGTGCCTCATTCATGAATAAGTGGAACTCATTCTTAATGACTAGCACACTGGAGCATGTGGTTTTCATTTTTCTAGGTTGGAAATAACCCAAAAGATTCTACGAGCCGATTACTTTTGGCCGAAGTTAATCAAGGATTGCATTGAATTGATCAAGAAGTGCCACTTGTGTCAGATCTTCTCTCACAAGATGAGGTCACAACTCTCTCCCATGTTTCCCGTCATTACTGTTGGTCCCTTCACCAAGTGGGGGATTAATTTTACTACATGCCACCTAGCTTCAGCCAGGGCGCATTGTTATATCATTGTAGCAATAGACTACTTCACAAAGTGGGTCGAGGCTATGCCAACATTCAATAATGATGATGAGACATTGGCTCTCTTTATTTTCATTCTGATAATAGCAAGGTTCGACATATCGAAGGAGATTGTCACTGACCATGGTAGTCACTTTCAGAACAAAATGATGTCCAAGTTAACGTCAAAGCTTGGGTTGAGGCAAGAGAATTCATCACCCTACTACCCACAAGCAAATGGTCAGGTGGAAGTTGTGAATAAGTCCCTCAAGACTATTCTCTTGTGAATGATCAATTCTTCCAAGTTGAATTGGCATTTGATGTTGTACTCGACATTATTAGCCTACCGATTGTCTGTAAAGACTGCCATCGGTTTCTCACCTTTTCAACTCGTTTACAAGATGGAAGCAGTCTTTCCAATACAGTGTCAGATCCCATCTCTAAAGTTGACAGTACAGTTATTTCCAAACACTTCACTGCTTGAGGAATGCTTATTATATCTCAAGCAGCTCGATGAGAAATTCCATGATGCAGCCTTGGCCAATAAGGCTTACAAGAAATGAGTCCAGTGTCAGTATGATCGATCCGTTCATCCTCAGATTTTCTCTGAAGGTGACCTTGTCCTGGTCTACGACCAAGATAAGGATCCCTTGGGTGCAGGCAATTTCAAATCCATGTGGTTTAGACCTTTTATCATGAAGGAGGTACTAAAGAAGGGCTCTTATCGTCTGGTTGAATTTGAGGGAAACTCTTTAGCAGAGCCTAGAAATTGTCTCTACCTCAAGGACTATTACTCATAGGTGGGTTTCCTTGCTTGACTTTGACATATGTATACATCTTATACAATTAGTTTTTTTCTTTTTGTTTTATGGATATGTCGTTATTTATGTCATAGTTTTCACTGTGGAAGATTTCAAGTGAAACATAGGTGTTCATTGGGTTCGTGGATGGTGCTAGCCGACACACTCGGAGGCTTGATTCCACAACTTGGGTGATCTTCACGCCTCAGGACCAGTTGCTATCTTCTGGAAGTATCTGTCTAGGTTCTGCCACAAAAAACGTCCATGAGTACAATGCAATGATGGAGTTGGTTCATGATGCTTTTTCGCATGGTATCTCTCACCTCCCAGTCTACTTAGATGCATAGTTGGTTGTGTCCCAATTAAATGGGGTTTACTGCATTTATGATCCTTCTTTATACCGATGATTCCTTAGGGTACGTCTCTTAGAACGTTGTTTTGATTACATTACGTATATCCATGTTCCTAGGAGATTAAATCAAATGATAGATACTCTAGCTAATCAAGTATTATATTGGCATATTGCACACACATAAAAAGAAGCACACACATACACATGTACATACATTATAAAAATGTGATCCATAAGACATAAAAGATGTAAATACACTCTCTCTCTCTCTCTCTCTCTCTCTCTCTCTCTCTCTCACACACACACACACACACACACACACACACACACACACACACACATATATATATATATATATCAAAAGTCTAAGAGTACATAGGTGGGTGCGAACGCCTCAAAAATATAAATCCAGTATACATCACGGGGCTTATACCCTAAAAAAACATGCAAAAAGAGTGTCCTCGGCATGTAAGTGGTCCATCCTAGCTAATCATAGGGATTGTTGGCCCTGCCATAGTGAACAACAACATTCACCAAATTCCGGAAGAGTTGTACCTAGTGTTATCACTCCAAGAAACCCTTTGTGGTTGTAGACCAAAGGTGCTTGGTAACTTCAAGTAAAAATGTTTTTTGTGTTTTGTGTAGATTGATCAGTGGGATAACTCAATTCAAACATGGTATTCAGACAATCAAGATGATAAAAAAATGAACCAGTGCTCTCATGGATTGATAATCAGTAAATAAACTTAAGTGGGCGAAGAACAAATTGCTCATAAACCAGTACACAATGTACGGTCTAATAAGCAATGAAGAAACTATTTATCAAGTTATGAGCCAAACAATGAGATAACAGTCATTCAAGGCTAGACAACTCAGATAAAAGTACAGAAAGAAGGTGGAAAACTGATATCAAAAGAGAAAGAAAACTGTGATTTAGTATTATCATCAATGGGCCT
>ML778004.1:1217408-1228122 GCA_009831015.1 Picea engelmannii
TGAATAGTCGATCGACATCTAGAGAATCTCAGATTTCCAATGGTGTTGTCAGATCTTAATTTGGAGCTCAGGAAAGGATTGAAAAGTTCCCTGCAAGTTTAAGTATCATTTTTCCATTTGCAATTCAAAACCCTAAACGATCCTTTGTGAACAATGTCTAATATGGAAACAAAGATTTGATTTGATGTTTCCAACCCGGCAGTACAGCCTCTGTTAGTTGTTTATAATCTTGACTTTCCTCAGCGTGCCTCTTTGTAAGCCCCTGTTATCTGCGGAAAGTATGCACTTTCCACAGCACGCCACTTTGTAGAAGACCCTCCTTAGCTGTTGAAAGCATGTATCTTTGACAGCACGCCACTCGAGAACTGATTTTAAGAACCTTTTAAGATTTGACACTTTCAAAAGCGCGCCAACTGATGAAATGATCTCCTTAGATATTGAAAGTGGGCACTTTCCACAGCGCACAATGAACCTTTGAAAACAAGTTAGCTGTGGAAAGTAAAAAATGACAATTTTGAAAAAAGAAGGCTTTACAATCCAAATTATTTTTAAGTCAAACCAAAATCTAAAATTTTGCAGCTAAAAGACTCAACAATGAATTGAGGAAACTATGAATAGCCATGCTATCCACCGTAAAACCCAACCAAAATGATGGTGCTATTTTGGGAGTTAACACCTAGGTCTGTGGCACCCCAACTACGTGAGGTTGCATCAATGGTGGGAGATCCTCGATCTCGACCATGGGAACTACACAAGTGAGCATGGTGAGGTTCCCCTCCACCCTTCTCAAAACTCTCTCAGCCTCTCTGGCTGGAGGTCCCCCTACTAGTGTTGTTGCTGGTTCTGTGGCTGCTGCTGAAACTGCCTCTGGTCAAGGATGTCGCTTGGTCCTCGATAAGTCTGATGGACGCACTAGTCCCACATTTGTACATAATAGATACATAGTTGTCAGATACTTTTATTCACATAAAAATGATATATAAAAAGAAATTAAAAATAAAATAACTTTAAAAAAAAACGTACCTATATCTCATCTCTCCTCTCTAGGAGGTACGTGCACATTCAGATCCCTGGAAAAGTTGATCCTGACATAGGGGTAGTCCTCTATTTTTGGAATCTGTCGTGCCCACCAGTCAAAGAATGTATCGTCAAAGGCCTCTATTGTCCTTCCTCCCCCCTGTCGTGGTAGCAATGATGCACGCCTACACACTGCTGGGAAGGAGGCCACATGCCCCCGTACTGTCTCTCGTGGACTCATGCTGGGTACCCTCTCTAAGAAGAATGAGCATAAAATGGTACCAAACCTGAGGTTTTTGTTACTTCACCCATGACACTTTGTAAGTTGTCTCTTCATGCAGTCAAGCATGGTCATGCTCTAATCAAACACTCATTCATTTAAGCACTACACTGCACAATACATGTGCGCCAGGGAGGCCTGATATAATGCCACGGATCTAGTGATCCATCCAATGAGTAAAACCATCACTTTCAGTGATAGGTTGGTGATATTGTAGATTGACACCTAAGAACCTACTTTCTTAGTGCCGACCTCACAATGTAGTCTGATCATATTGACGATGTTGTGAGGCCCAGTGGGAAAAGAACGCAATATGATTGGTTCCCCTCTACTTGAGAGTCCAGTCACAAAATATATGTCCTTAGTCGTTGGAGTCAACGACTGCTCCTCAAGCATAAACACATCTGCCTCATGAGTGGACACTGGAAGAACTTCCATAACCCGCATTGTTTCATTGTGGAGATGACAACAAGTTACTCTTCGACCAAGATATCAATGTCTTCATGCTCCCTCTCTCTCCAGTGGACATACATCCTGTCAAATGACAAGTTCATGGAGGGAGTTAGCTCTTGTATCTTCATTTTTCCATGTTATTGAGGGTGTACGCGGGCTGTCTTGGAAAAAATCATGTATGGACATGGGCATATTGTTTTCTTCTTGTAGGTATACATGGGATGTACTTGGACAACCCGCGTACATGCAGGGCTGCCCTTTTTTAGGAGGGCGCGCCCCCCAAAAAAACTAAAATAAAAGAATAAAAAAGTATGGAAATGCAAGAGGGGTTGTTTTGTACTTACTTGGTCCGAGAAGAAGTTTGTTTCATCCTTTGAAGCTCCCAAAATCAACTCTTTTAGCAAAGGGGTCTTTTTATCTTTTTTCGTTAATTCTTAATTTACAATGGTGAAAATGAGTTGTCAGCCTCTATTTATTGACATTTTTGGCCTTTTTTGCCACTTTTTTGAACCCTTTTATCATTTTTAATGGCTTGAAAATCATCCAGTGTGGTTCTTGAGTTTCTCATTGGATGTTATGATACACTTCACTTTTGGTTTGGAAAACGTTTTTGGGAGATGGGTCACTTTTAAAGGTCCTTTGGTAAAAGTCATTTTTTCCAACTTTTTGCATTCAAGTTAGGATTCCACCTCTACTTTCTACATCTCGTTGTCTTTTCCACTTTTCTATAGGATTGATCCCACTGAACTGTGACATGAAACCGTCATTGCTTCTTTATAAGTGTCGTAGTTTAGTGGTAGATCCTACCTTTAAATGGATGCCCTAGTTAGATCCTTATTGCATTTTGGCGTCCATGTCGTCGTTAATGACTTTAGGCTCGAGAGTCCTTGTTAGTCCTATCTAGATTATGAGATTGAGCCTTATACATCCAATGTATCATCACTCTTGGGCTCACCCTTGGGACCCCCGATAAATGAGTCTTCTCTTAAGCCCTTTTCAGACTCTCTAAACATGAAAATATTGCCGAGCGATCTTGTTGTCCTTCATGGTCACCAAACCAAAATTGGAAGGCATGTCTCTCTGGCGGTAGTTTACCCCTTTTTCGGTCTGGATGGTCAATTTTATGAAAAAAGGTCTACTTTAGGAGCTTCAGTTTGCTAGAAGAGTATTCTCAGGTATAAGTTTAACCCTTTTTCGGGCCTGGGGGACTAAATTTACGAAAAAGGAACCCCCACGAAGTCCATAGTTAAGCTATTTTTAGACTTCCTAAAATTGAAAATATTGTTGAGTGACCTTGTTCCTTCACACTCGTTAAATTGGTCTAGAATAACATCCTTTACAGAGTCCATAGTTAATCTCTTTTCAGACTCCTTAAAGTTGAAAAGATCGCCAAGTAACTTTTCTCCTTCACACTCGTTAAATTGGTACAGAAGAACATCCTATACAGAGTCCATAGTTAAGCTCTTTTCAGACTCCTTAAAATTGAGAATATTGTCGAGTGATATTTTCTGTGTCACACTCGTTAAAATGGTTCTGAATAGACATATTTTCGGTGCTATTTTATCCCTTTTTCAAACCGACTAGACTACCTTTGAAAAAGGTACCCCAACAAAGTCTTCTTTTACGTTTTTTCAGACTCTCTAAACGTGAAAAAACCATCGATATTAGCTTTTCTGGGCTCGTGAAAATTACATTGAAGAGGGTTTCATCATGTCCTGCTTATTGCATTTGCATCTCTGCGTTTTTGGCCTATTTTCAGCTCCATGTTGCTCTCAACTGAACCTTTAAAGCATGCCTTATACACAAGCCTTGTAGCACTTTGCCTTTGCGGCCTGACACCTTGACCCATGGAGGAATTTTCCCCAAGTGTCCTTTTCCTACACATGTCTCCTTGCTCTAAGAATTAGTGTGTTCCTTGCGCTTGGAACTAGTATTCTTGCAACACTCGTTCCTCGTTTGTAATGTAGCATTATTTTATTCTTTTTCAAGCTCTTTAAAAATATTGAAAAAGATAAAAAAAATCAAATATACCCCAAAAAGAGGACATGAGATATATTTTCTTTTCTGGTAGCACAATGAGTCGCCCTTGGAAAAAGCACATCCTTCCATTTGTTTGTCAAGCATTGGGATCTAGTATGACCTTAGGAAGCTATTCTCGCTACATAGAGCTTTGTCCTCCTTTGTTTGGTTATCCTTCCAAACACATGGAGAGTTTGCATTGCCTCATGCATCGTGAACTTACGTAAATGTCATGTTGTCTGAGTTTGATCATATGTCGTGCTCTTGTCTAAGGGAATTTTTACCCAACCTGAGTCGGCCTTTCTGTAGTTTGTCTCTTGAACTCATGCCTGTCCATCCCAAAAGTCCAATCAAGTCCTTGTTCAAAATCAATGAAGTTCTCTGCCTGATCACCGAGATCCTCTTTTCTGTTCCCGACGATCCATCGAAGACCTCTGGGTAGTGAATTCATACACTCACATTATACTCCTACCCAAGTTTGAATATCTTGAAGTTGTTCCTCGAGCTCTGAGAGCCTCATCTCCAACCATCAGGCATCATTGGCTTCTTGAAGATGGATACTATACATGTATATCTTTGATTTTGAGATGTAGATCCGCTGTGTATTTCTCATGGCTACAATTTATATAGTTATATAATATGGATCCACATTGTATTTGATTGGTATCCATGATTTATTTCATCTTGAGCATGGGTATGCCCACCTCAAAGAGACAATTGTTATTTTTTCACATGACACCTCCCAAACTCTGATCCCAGACTCACTCGCTTCATACATTGGTGAATATTTGTAATGTATTTCAGCCATCAGATGCTCTTCTAACCTCACACATTAGGGGGCATATGTTATAACCCTAAATTTCTCCATACAAGCATAGTTGACATTTGGCCTTCTTACTTGCTATTTTTTCTAAGCCATCACTGAGAAGCTCTTCTTAAAAACACTATTTTTGAAGATGTATGTGCCATGAAAAACTACTGCCCACGTAGACATGCCTGCTACACCACTACAACACACGTACATATGCTAGCTATACCATTACAACCCGCGTATACTCACAAAAGTTGCAAAAATTAAAACGTTGCAAGGAATTCGTTGAGATTACGGGCTATTGGGTAGTTTTCCAACTAATTTACCACCTATAGCTCTTCACCCAACTGAATAACCATCCTTTTGTCATATAAAAGGAAGTTTTGGGGTCTCATTCCTAAGAGAAGCATAAGAACAGTGAAACTCTGTCCGTTTCACATCCCTTCCTTGCCCCAAATAATTGCAGCCACCTTGTGAGATTTGCATCAAAATTTCCCATTATTTCCTTTTCCCTCCATCATAAGCCTATTCCATTTCCCTAGAAGAAGTGTGAGAGGAGAAAGATACATGGAAGTTCAGTTGGAGCTTTGTGAAGAGGATCCTGGACCAGGTTCGTGGAGCATTCACTGACCTTTGTTGTAAGTAAACATTTTGATATCAATAAAAAAAATACTTTTCCTATCCCGAAATATGATGTTTCAATTGACCTCATTTGATTTATGCTTTATTATAACATCTAACCCATGATTTATATATGATATGCATGTTTGTAGTTTCATGTTTATCAGTTTATGAATGTAGGCCAGCCTTGGGAGGAGGCTTGTAGTTAGTGGAGCTATCAAACGTGAGAGGATCGACACTGAATGCAGGGTAAAAGGTAAAGTTACCTGATCTTTTCACTTTTTCTTTCATATATGAATGTGGGATATGTTTGGGGTAGTGAAAAAGGTAGGATACTTTTAGACGGTTAGGTCTTCCTACATGTTGAACCCTAGTGTAGTCCATAGGGTGTTTTCCCGCTATAGCAGCAATGAAATGCAATGGGGTACCCTTCACCCACATATGTGAATGAAAGAGGAGCTCCCCCTCTTCAGGATCTACTGCTTCTTTTGGTTGAATTGTTGTGGTCATGACTGTAGCAGTGGGATCTACATAGATGATCTATCTTCTACCAGTATTTTCTGAATTAGATTCTGAATCAGGGTTCGGCTCCTTATCTTTGATATTGACCACTAATGATTGTTTTGAGCAACATTCATCAGTGTTGTACCATGGGATTTTGAAATGGCACCATTTTCTAGCATCCTTCTTCGTCTTTCTGTTACCCTTCTTTTCCTATGGCTTGTATTGGTTTTCAGAAGGCTCATTCCTAGGGTCATCTTTACCATACTTTGGTTGTTCCAGATTTGTATACCTGAACTCCCACTTTTTTTGGTCCTTAACTTTCTTCTTGATTTTAACAACATATCGATAAGCAACACCGAGTGATGAGATGTGTAGAAAATCCATTTCAGTTTGGATGTATCTTTGTAGAGCCCCACTATATTTCAAAACCAAATTTCTGTTGGAGTCTTTGATACCTAGATTGGTGCCCAAGGTATGGAAGGTATTGGTGAACTCCGACACAACTTGGCCCCTCTCTTGATGCAGCATGGTCCATCTCATGTACTGGTCTTCATAGTTTCCAACAGGGTAATATTGTTCCTTGACCACATCCACAAAAAAATCCCAAGTGGGCTTAGCCCCATATCTGACAGACGACTCTATGGAAATTTTCTCCCAGTAAGTTTCCCACCAATGTTTGACATGGGGGAGAGCCTTAAGGAGTGCGAAGGTGATATTTTCCCTGTCAAAAAAATTGTGAACAGAGAAATAGCCTTCTAGCAGATTTAACCATTTATCTAGGGAATCCACATCTATCTGTCCTTCAAATACAAGAATATCAAAATTAACTTGTACCTTGAAAGTCGAGGTGCCTCTAAAGTGGCCGCTTGACGAATACGCACCTTTTTTTATCTGAAAGCGTTGAAGGATGTGGGGAAAATTATCCATCATTTCATCCCTCTGTCGCGTGAGATATTGCTCAAGCAACAGATTAATATAATATTGTACTCCGTCGTTTTTATTTTCTTCCACCATGGAGTTTTTATTGGTCGTGCAAGAGTGTTTTTCCTCAAGAGATACAAGATCAAGACCCGACTTTCTATACTCGGACCTCGTCGGGGACATGCACTGAAAAAGGATAAAAGCAGCTTGCTCTGATACCACTGATCCAGATTATTTTCGGCATGAAATGAGAGCAGAGATATAATAAATAAATGTACAGAAATATGTCAGATATCCAATAATATAATATAAATATATCAGAGATGAAACCATAAACACATAGATATAGTAATAAGAAATTTCTACTAATGTGCGAAATGTACAAAATTGTAAAAATACAAAATGAAAGACTTGCTAGAATGGTGGCAACTTATCTCTAAGAAGGGATGTGACGACTACTCGCATTTGCAATAAGATGATTTTACAATGAAGCTCCAAAGGCCTTTTTATCATAAATAAAATCCAAAACCATAACCTCGGAAGATGAAAAGCCAACAGTTTTGTGGACCCCGTTTTGTGTAGTTTGGTGTACCAACTTCCCGGGGACGTAAATTTGGCATACGATAGCTCCTTGGAAAGGTATCGTCAAGGAGATTCATTTTGGGGGCTTAAATAGAGCCTTCAGGGATCGTTGTGGATTTCAATCACGAAAAACATTCATTTAGGCCCTCAAAATGGCCCTGGAAGTTTAGGAACTGAAAAACTACTAAAAATAGTAAGTTGCCAGAAAACTGTTTTGAGCCAGTTGGAATAGGTGGGTGGCCATCGATATACACCTGGATCAATCCTCCCTCTTTATGAAGAAATGGTATCCATTGAGTTGAGTGCCCGAGGGAGAGGGGAAATCATTTGTTGAATCTGCATCTTGATGAGTTGTTTCCCTTGCTGGAGAAGTTGCACAACGTAGCTTGTTGAAGGTTGTCACGAACCCGTGGCTGGAAGGGTTGGACGTTTTTAACCAGTATGGCTACATGAGATGACTGTGTGCAGAAGGAATCTTTTCACTTTGCTGCAATATTGTCGAACTGATTATCTTGGATAAAAGGTGCTTGGGCTGAGGATGAAGTGGTTGCAGTGTTCTTCTATCAACCTTTTGAACAGATTGTGAAGAAGCTGATTTTTGTAGTATGTGATACTACCTTGCGAAACTGTTTAGATGGGACAATAGTTGGAACTACCTATGGTGTCCTGTAGAGATGACCCCCTAGAGTAACAATGACACTACAGGGTTGAGACTCATAAATAACATGAGGCTTCCGCATATATGATTGGCCCAAAAGAACATCACATACATCCAGTCAGGCAACATCACATAATACCTCATCCTTGAAGAGTTGGATGTCGTATGACAATCAACACTATTGGCTGACATGAAGATATCATCCCTAGTGAAGCCACTCAATGTTGTATGGTTGCGGGTGTGGTGTTGTCGACAATCCAAATTGTTTGACGACCTTTGTTGATATGAGGTTCTTTTGGCTTTTGCTATCAACAATGAAATGCAACGGGTACCCTTCACCCACATATGTGAATGAAAGAGGCGCTCCCCCTCTTCAGGATCTGTTGGTTCTTTTGGTTGAATTGGTGTGGTCTCTATCATAGTAGTGGGGTCTATGTCAATGATCTATCTTCTACCAATGTTTTCTGAATTAGATTATGAATTAGGGTTCGACTCCTTGTCTTTGATCTCGGCCACCAATGATTGTTTTGAGCGTCATTCATCGGTGTTGTACCATGGGCTGTTGTGGAAATTGCACCATTTTCTAGTGTCCTTCTTCGTCTTTCTGTTACCCTTCTTTTCTTGTGTCTTGGATTGATTTTATGAAGGCTCGTTGTTAGGGCCATCTTTACCATACTTTGTTTGTTGCAGATTTGTAGACCCGAACTCCCACTTTTTCGGGTCCTTAAATTTCTTCTCGATTTTAGCAACATATCGATAAGCAACACCGAGTGATGAGATGTCTGGAAAATCCATTTCAATTTGGATATATCTTTGTATATCCCCACTGTATTTCAAAACCAAATGTCACTCAGAGTATTTTATACACAACTTGGTGTGCAAGGTATGAACGGTATTGGTGAACTCTGACATGACTTGGCCCCTCTCTTGACTCAGCGTGGTCCATCTCATGTACTAGTCTACTTAGTTTCCAACAAGGTAATATTGTTCCTTGACCACATCCACAAAACAATCAAAAGTGGGCTCAACCCCATATATTCCATAATCCTCTATGGGAATTTTCTCCGTGTAGGTTTCCCACAAATGTTTGACATGGGGGAGAGCCTTAGGGAGTGCGAAGGTGATCTTTTCCCTGTCAGAAAAAATGTGAATAGGGAAATAACCTTCTAGCCGATTTAACCATTTGTCTAGAGCATCCACATCTATCTGTCCTTCAAATAAAATAATTTCAAAATTAACTAGCACCTTGAAAGGTGAGGTGCCTCCAAAGTAGTCACCTCATGAAGACATTCCTATTGTTATCAAAAAACATTGAAGGACGTGGGAAAAAGTCTCCATCATTTCATCCCTCTATCGTGTGAGAGCTTGCTCAAGCAACAGATTAATATAATATATTTCTCCATCATTCTTATTTTCTTCCACCATGGATGGTTTCTTAGGCATGTGAGAGAAATTTTCATCAAGAGAGATAAGCTCGAGACCCATATTTCTATACTCAGAACTCGTCGAGGACATGGACTAAAAAATGATAAAGAAAAACCTGCTCTGCTACCAATGGTCTAGATTATTTTCGGCACGAAATGAAAGCGGAGATATAATAAAGAAATGTAAATAAATATCTTGGATATCCAATAATATAGAAATAATATATTAGATATGCAACCATAAACACATAGATACAATAATACACAATTTCTATTAATGTGTGAAATGTAGAAAACTGTAAAAACATAGAGTGAAAGACTCGCTAGAATGGTGGAATCTTATCTCTAAGAAGAGATGTGACGCCTACTCACATTCCAAAGAAGATTATTTTACAATGAGGCTCCAAAGGCTCTTTTATCATAAAGAAAATTCAAAACCCTAACCCCGGAAGATGAAAAGCCAACAATTTTGTGGACCCCATTTTGGGTAGTTTGGTGTATCAACTTCCCCGGGGTGTAACATTGGCATACGATCTCCATTTGGGGTGCATGATAGCTCATTGTAAATGTATCTTCGAGGAGATTTTTTTGGGGGGATCAATCAAATCCTTTAGATATCAATAAATATGTCTATATGGAAAAAAATCATTTAGGCCCTCAAAATGGCCCCTGAAGTTTAGGAACTGAAAAAACTACTAAAACTAGTAAGTTGCCAGAAAATAGTTTTGATACAGTTGGAATAGGTGGGTGGCCATCAATACCCTCCTAGATAAATCCTCCCTTCTTAGGAAGAAATCGTCTCCATTGCATTGAGTGCCCGGGGGAGAGGGGAAACTGTTTGTTGAATTTGCATCTTGATGAGCTACTTTCCTTGTTGGAGAAGTTGCACAATGTATCTTGTTGAAGGTTGTCACTGTTGAAATAATGTAACTGCGAAGAGCATTCTTATTATTGGATTAAATCCCCATTGTGGATTAATCATTATTATTATTTTGTTATTGGATTAAATCCCCATTGAGGATTAATCATGTCATTATTATTATTTTTATTATTAGATTAATCCCCATTGAGGATTAATCATGTCGGTAATTGTATAAGGACCAAATCCCCTTTTGCAGATTGGTCATTGGACAATTATAAAGTGCAGAATAAGAAGTCGGCCCCAACAGTTATAATGAAAGGATCAGAATTAATTAAAGGTGGAATTACCCACCCAGAGTGAGAGGTCGGCCCTGCCAGATGGTGACTCTTCACACGTGCCATAATGATATAAATAAGAGGCTAGCGCCTCACTTCTAACACACA
Source organism: Picea engelmannii (assembly GCA_009831015.1). NCBI lineage: Eukaryota > Viridiplantae > Streptophyta > Pinopsida > Pinales > Pinaceae > Picea > Picea engelmannii. The sequence goes on from ML778004.1 coordinate 1,228,004, forward strand.
CTTCACTTGCTCATTCTCTTATGAGGCAAGCTGCAATTTCAAGTTGGTGAGAAGAGAAGAAGGGTGGCGCATCTCTTGAGGAGGAATTTTCTGTATTGGTTGAGTTATCTCTTGAACAT
>ML778004.1:1231720-1256659 GCA_009831015.1 Picea engelmannii
AGCCTTATACGGATTGAGGCAAGCTCCCAAAGCTTGGTATGGCCGTATAAACAATTTCTTGACGAGCTTGGGCTTTACCAAGAGTAAAGCAGATTCAAATCTCTACTTCAAGATCATGGATAATGAACCAGTAATACTATTACTGTATGTGGATGACTTGTTCTTAACCGGAGAAGAAAAGCTCATCGCTGAATGTAAACAGAGACTTGCCGCTGAATTTGAAATGAAAGACCTTGGCCTAATGCATTACTTCTTAGGTCTTGAGGTATGGCAGAGTCCGGAAAGAATCTTCCTTAACCAGGGGAAGTACACGGTTGAAATCCTGAAGAGATTCGACATGCTCGAATGAAATTCCATGAATACACCCATGGAAGAAAAGCTGAAGCTGTTGGTCGATACTTCATCAGATTTGATAGATGCCACTCTGTACAGACAGATTATTGGATCACTGATGTACCTGACGAACACCAAACCAAACATCTATTTTGCAGTGAACAGCTTGAGTCAGTTTCTGGTGGATCCGAGATGTGTTCATTTAGTGGCTGCAAAACATGTGATGAGGTACCTTAAGGGTACAATGGATTATGGTCTCAGCTATGATGGAGATCATGACTTCACTCTGATTGGATATACTGATGCAGATTGGGTAGGAAGAATTGCTGATAGAAAAAGAACTTCCGGATGTTGTTTCAGTTTGGGATCAACTATGATCTCGTGGCAGAGTAGGAAGCAATCCAGTATTTCTCTCAGCACAGCGGAAGCAGAGTACATTGTTGCATGTTCTGCTAGCTGCGAAGCTATATGGCTTCAAAAGTTGCTGACAGACCTATTTGATTTGGAGATGAGAGCAACCGCAATTCTATGTGATAATCAAAGTTGTATTAAAATGACAGAGAATCCTATATTCCATGACAGGTCGAAGCACATAGAGATCCCCTATCATTTCATCCACGACATGGTACATAGAGGAGCGTTGAAGCTCCAGTACATTAGCACAGATGAACAGGTTGCTGATGTGATGACTAAGTCTCTATCTCGTGTAAAGTTTGAACACTTTCGAGATAAGATTGGTATTGTCCGAAAGGACCTTCCCTGAAAGGGGGAGTAGATGTGTTCCTTGCTTATGACCTCGCTGTTAGACGTAAAGCAAGATGAGTCATGCTTTTGACCTTGTTGTTAGACGTAAAGCATGACGCCGTGTGATCCTTGCTTCTGACCTCATTGTTAGACGTAAAGCAAGATGAGTTATGCTTCTGACCTAGTTGTTAGATGTAAAGAATAACATTGTTGGTTCCTTGCTTCTGACCTAGTTGTTAGACGTAAAGCAAGATGAGTCATGCTTCTGACCTCATTGTTAGACGTAAAGCATGATGCCATGTGTTCCTTGCTTTTGACCTCATTGTTAGACGTAAAGCAAGATGAGTTATGCTTCTGACCTAGTTGTTAGACGTAAAGTATAACGCCGATGATTCCTCGCTTCTGACCTCGTTGTTAGATGTAAAGAGAGATGTTGATGTTCCTTGCTTCTGACCTCGTTGTTAGACGTAAAGCAAGATGAGTCATGCTTCTGACCTAGTTGTTTGACGTATAGCATGATGCTGTGATTCCTCAATTCTGATCTAGTTGTTAGACGTAAAGCATAACGTCGTTGGTTCCTTGCTTCTGACCTAGTTGTTAGACGTAAAGCAAGATGAGTCATGCTTCTGACCTCGTTGTTAGACGTAAAGCATGACGCCGTGTGTTCCTTTCTTCTGACCTCGTTGTTAGACGTAAAGCAATATGAGTCATGCTTCTGACCTAGTTGTTAGACGTAAAGAATGACGCTGTGATTCCTCGCTTCTGACCTAGTTGTTAAATGTAAAGCGAGATGATGATATTACTTGCTTCTGACCTAGTTGTTAGACGTAAAGCAAGATGTGACTGACACTTAGCTGTGATATTAAGCTAGTGTAGTACTGTGATGTGACAACCTAGTGTTGTGATGAGGTATCATTTTTTACTGATACATGTTTGATGCAGATGATGATAGCATTCTTTTGAGAATGATGATGCTACTGATGAAGAAAACTTCCGATGACTCGTAAATGTGCTAGACAATTGTTCAAGATGATATTGATGATATTGTCCTCGAGATGCCACCGATGATGCAGAACTCTCTCGCCTGATGCTAATGAAGAATACCCTTCTTGTTAAGGGGGAGTGTTGAAATAATGTAACTGCGAAGAGCATTCTTATTATTGGATTAAATCCCCATTGTGGATTAATCATTATTATTATTTTGTTATTGGATTAAATCCCCATTGAGGATTAATCATGTCATTATTATTATTTTTATTATTATATTAATCCCCATTGAGGATTAATCATGTCGATAATTGTATAAGGACCAAATCCCCTTTTGCGGATTGGTCATCGGACAATTACAAAGTGTAGAATAAGAAGTCGGCCCCAACAATTATAATGAAAGGGCCAGAATTAATTAAAGGTGGATTTACCCACCTAGAGTGAGAGGTCGGCCTTGCCAGATGGTGACTCTTCACACATGCCAGATTGATATAAATAAGAGGCTAGCGCCTCACTTCTAACACACACTTCACTTGCTCATTCTCTTATGAGGCAAGCTACAATTTCAAGTTGGTGAGAAGAGAAGAAGGGTGGCGCATCTCTTGAGGAGGAATTTTATGTATTGGTTGAGTTATCTCTTGAACATTGTATAAGCTATTTATGATAAGGAAGCTTTTGCTGGGTTTTCTTCCCCTAGAGGGTTTCCCAGGATAAATGCTGTGTCTCTTGTGGATGTGTATTTCTCAGTGATCTTGTTCTTATTATGCTCTTATCTTTATGAAATGAAAAGAACTATAATAATGGCATAAACATTAACAGTCACAAACGTGTGGATGGAAGGGTTGGACCTTTTAACCAGTCTGGCTACATGAGATGAATGTGTGAAGAAGGAATCTTTGTGCTTTGTTGCAATCTTGTCGACTTGCTTCTGGTGGATAGAAGGTGCTTGGGCTGAGGCTGCAGTGGTTGCGGTGTTCTTCTGTTCACCTTTTGAATAGATTGTGAAGAAGCTGAATTTTGTAGTATGAGATACTAACTTGTGGCACTGTTTAGTTGGGACAATAGTTGGAACTACCTCTAGTATGCTATAGATATAAATCCCTAGAGTAACAATGACACTACGGGGTCGAGACCCATAAATAGCATGGCGCTTACACATATATGGTTGGAAGAAAAGAACGTCACAGACATACAGTGGGGAAACATCACATAATGCCTCATCCTTGAAAGGATGGATGTCATATGACAATCAACACTGTTGGCTGACATGAAGATATCGTCCCTGGAAAAGCCACCTAATGTTGTATGGTTGTGGGTGTGGTGTTGTCGACAATCCCAACTGTTTGACGACCTCTGCTGAGATGAGGTTATTATGGCTTCCACTATCAACAATGAAATGCAATGGGGTCCCCTTCACCACATATTTGAATAAAAGAGGCGCCCCCCCTCTTTAGGATCTGCTAGTTGATTTAGTTGAATTGTTGTGGTTGCGATAGTAGAAGTAGGGTCTGTGTCGATGGTATGTCTTCTAGCAGTATTTTCTGAATCAAATTCTGAATCAAGGTTTGGCTCCTTCTCCTTGATCTTAGACACCAATGACTGTTTAGAGCAATATTTATTGGTGTTGTGCCAGGGGATTTTGTGGAAATCCCACTATTTTCTAGTGTACTTATTCTTATTTCTGTTACCCTTCTTTTCCTATTGCTAGGATTGGTTTTTTGAAGGTTGGTTGTTAGGTTCATCTTTACCATACTTTGGCTATTGTGTATTTTTAGAGCCGAACTCCTGATTTTTCTGGTCCTTAAATTTCTGCTCGATTTTAACAACATAACAATATTAAGCAGCACCGAGTGATGAGATGTCCAGAAAATCGATTTCAGTTTGGATGTATCTGTGTAGAGCCCCATGGTATTTTAGAACCAAATGTCACATAGAGTCTTTGATACCTAGCTTGGTGCGCAAGGTATGGAAGGTATTGGTGAACTCTGACACGACTTGGCCCCTCTCTTGACGTAGTGTGGTCCATCTCATGTATTGGTATTCATAGTTTCCAAAAGGGTAATATTGTTCCTTGACCACATCCACAAACAAATCCCAAGTGGGATCTGTTGGCACTGAGAGTCACCCTCCGACTGCTAGAGGATAAGCCCACTACCCATCAAAAAGTAAATGGATAAAAATGTTTTGAGTAGGTGGATCAACAAGACTTTAAAGAAAGGAAAATACAACAAATATCACTACATATCATTGACGAACTATTGGGCTATGGAGTCATAAACAATCTTCTCAATGAAGTCATTTAAGATCCCTATCAGATAAAAGATTTGTATAATGATGAAAAGAATAATAAGAGAATAACATAAAGAAGAATATTTGCTAAGAAGAGATCCTCTTTATGAATTCTAGATGGATTTCGCCGTGTGTCCTCGTTGATGGATGGTCCAGATGAATTCCGAGCTTTGGGACTTCAGGAGTATTTTACTCACTCATCTTTTGCTTGCTTCCTCCCAGAGTATGAGAGCACCTGACATGTTTCCCTTGATTGAAGATCAACGATCCTGGGTGATTGTGGGCTCACAACTTGCATAGACTTTAATTTCCTTCCCGATCCCTATAATTCCTTCCCACCGTCGATCTCTCTCCAATGAGATTTGATGGTCCAGACTTAATCCTTGCTTGATCTGACGACTGATATTTCTATCACTCAGATATTACGGCTGAAAATTGAACTCGTTTTTTTTCTTTCATTTCAAGTCTGAAATGGACTGCTCTGAATGTTGCGCTTGGATGTTTCTTGTGCAAACAAAAGACTTGGCCGACTTTCTTTGAATGGAAAATTTGGTACTGCCACCTTCTAGAACTAGGGTTCACAACACCTTTGAGTTACTTTTGTCACTGCAGATGTTTGTGCTAACATTAGGATCCAACTGGGATGGGGGCCTCCCTGTGAGGCTTCCAAGAACCTTAGCAGTTCCAGTCGCCTTATCCGTTGGGATATGGAGTCATCTGTGTAACTAACCTCCAAACACTACTAACAATTGCCACTTATTCAAGAAAACTGAAAGACCTGCTACAAACTAAGGAAATCAAGGCTCAGGAAGTGAGCTTATTAACTATTGCAAACTTGAAGGAAAGCAAATGCTCAGGAAGTGAGCTTATTCCCTACACTACCCTACCTCTAACAAAGTATGCAATTTGGTCAAGTAAAATTAGATTTCCACAGTATCCATTCAAGTAATTTCAAGACTGAGATGATCTTGTCTCTATCAATGATCAATAGATAAAAAAATAAATATATTAATAGTGATAGAGAATACTTTCGAAAACCATACTCACCCGTGAATGCAGGTGAAATGAAATATGAAATTTTCAGAAAATATAAAAAATTTGACTCCAACAAGGCTGCAAATGAATCTTTGAAACCAAGATCAGAAACCTTCTAATACTTAGGAAAAAACTACTCATGCATGAATGCCTCTTTGCTTGAAAACTGATAACCTTCTTTCTCTTTCATAAGTAGATCTTGTCCATCAGGAGAGACAACTTCTTCTCTAAAATAATGATCACGAGATAATTGTTCAACATAATTTAAATCATATTGATAATGCTCAACTAGAACATATGATTATCTATTCAATCATTTGTTACCTCATGCTCAAAATATTTCAGAAACTAATCATAAACATGACATGCATCCTTGTCAAAAGGAAAAATCTGGGCATATTGAAGAATCTAGTTCCACATGTAAAACATACTTACAACCCTGTTGTTGTTCCAGATCTGATTCATACTCACTGTCATTTTTCCATTCATCTGAAATATACTGACAATCCTCTTGTTGTTCATCGTGTACATGCAGATTTTCAAAATATAATCGATCTCAAATCTTCTTTCTAGCACGAATGTTCTCCTCGACTTCTTCAACATCTTCAAATAAGTGTTTTAAGGATGAATATTTCATTTCTCTCAAGAGAAGGACAAACTCTGAATGTTGAGCCATAACATAGTATACCATGGAAGCAGTCTCGGAAGGTTGGACTTCTACTGGCATGTTACTATAAACATCGTAAAACCTCATGTTGAAGACGTATAAGGATTCCTCTTTCCCTCTCCTCAAATCATATAAATCTGCTAAGTATTGATCAAGAGACTTTTTCTCACCCAAACACTTTAAAAAGGAATTGCATAACTCGATCCAAGAACCAATGGAATCATATCTCAAACCCTTAAACCACACAACATCATCTCTGAACAAGGATTTGGAGAACAACCTCATTGTAACATTGTCATGAACTATCTCAAACTGATCAAAAAAGTTCTCAAAGGTCTCCACATGCCTCTCAACTGTAACATGATCTTCTCCAGAGAAACCAGTAAGATACTCGAGGAAATCAAGAGGATAAGGACGAAGGTGATATGGTAGCCTTAAACATTTAAACATGTTGTCTCTGATTATAGTTTGAAAACTAGTGGGTTGGATATGAGGTTTAACAATTTGATGGCAAGGTTCAACATTAACATCAGAAGGTGATGAGATAAGAGAAGGCTTTGAATCAACTTCAACCTCATCAAGGTTACAAGGGTGATCAAATTCAAGAGGGTTTTCAATACAAATTTCATCCTTATGAATAGGTTGAGGTGAAGATACAAGATCAACATTTGCAACACAAACATAAGGCATGTCTTCTTCTTCCAAGGATGGATTTATAAAGGAAGGTTGATGATCATCTGAATAAACAAAATAGAGGATAATCCCCTTGACATGTAAAGGGAAAGAGAGAATAGAGTTGATAAAGAAAAACAAAGTTCATGGAGAAAGCACATAAGCTGATACCTGGTTATCCCCTTTCGTATGATCATCTTTTGTCAACAGGATCTTCCCAGTGGAGTATTTGATAGTGGAGTCGCCAGGTAGATGATTAATGTCAATTTTATTTGTCCCTCTCTTGTCTACCATCAATAGTTGGATCTATGTTGTTCTCCCAGGGAAGATATCTTCACTTCCATCCATGACAATGACGCCATTAATGTTAGCACTGAGAGTCACCCTCCAACTACTAGAGGATAAGCCCAGTGTCCATCAAAAAGTAAATGGATAAAAATGGTTTGAGTAGGTGGATGAGAAATACTTTAAATAAAGAAAAAGAAACTTTAATTTCCTTCTCGATCCCCGCAATTCCTTCCCACCGTCGATCTCTCTCTAATGAGATCTGATGGCCACAACTTAATCCTTGCTTGATATGACGACTGATCTTTCTCTCGCTCATATCTTACGGCTGAAAATTGAACCCGTTTTTTTTATTGCATTTCAAGTCTGAAATGGACTGCTCTGAATTCTGTATTTGGACGTTTCTTGTGCAAACAAAAGACTTGGCCAAATTTCTTCGAACGTTAAATTTGGGAACGCCACCTTCCATAACTAGGGTTCATAATGCCTTTGAGTTACTTTTGTCGTTGCAGATGTTTGTGCTAATAGGATTAACCCCATATATTCCAATTCCTCTGTGGAACATTGCTCCTAGTAATTTTCCCACCAATGTTTGACATGGGGGAGAGCCTTAAGAAGAGCGAATGTGATCTTTTCCCTGTCGGAAAAATTGTGAACAGAGAAATAACCTTCTAGCAGATTTAACCATTTGTCAAGAGAATCTACATCTATATTTCCTTCAAATACAAGAATATAAAAATTAACTTGTACCTTGAAAGGTGAGGTGCCTCCAAAGTGACCGTTTGATGAAGACACACCTTTTTTTATCGGAAAACATTGAAGGATGTGGGGAAAATTATCCATCATTTCGTCCCTCTGTCGCACGAGATCTTGTTCAAGCAACAGATTAATAGAATATTTTTCTCCGTCATTCTTCTTTTCTTCCACCATGGATGTTTTATTGGGCATGAGAGAGTGATTTTCATCAAGATATACAATCTCGAGACCCAACTTTCTATACTCAGACCTCCTTGGGGACATGCACTGAAAAACCATCAAGACCAGCCCACTTTGATACCATTAATACAGATTATTTTTGGCACACAATGAGAGTGGAGATATAATAAAGAAATGTATATAAATATCTCAAATATCCAATAATATAACATAAATATAAAAGAGATGCAACCATAAACACAAAGATACAATAATACATAATTTCTATTAATGTGCGAAATGTACAGAACTCTAAAAATACAGAATGAAATACTCGCTAGAATGGTGGTAGCTTATCTCTGAGAAGAGATGTGATGGATACTTGAATTCACAAGAATATTATTTTACAATGAGGCTCCAAAGGCCTTTTTATCATAAATAAAATCCAAAACCCTAACCCTGGAAGATGAAAAACCAACAGTTTTGGGGACCCTGTTTTGGGTAGTTTGGTGTGTCAACTTCTCGGGAGAGTAACTTGGGAATACAATCTTCATTTGGGGTACACGATAGATTGTTTTAAAGGTATTGTCGAGGATATTAATTTTGGGGGCTCAATCAAAGCCATTATCCATCATTGAGGAGCTCGATCCCGAAAAACCTTCACTTAGGCCCTCAAAATGGCCCCAGAAGTTTAGGAACCGAAAAACTGCTAAAAATAGTAAGTTGCCAGAAGATTATTTTGAGCTATTTGGAATAGGTGGGTGACCATATATATCCACCTCGATCAAACCTTGTACAATATCATTCTTGAGACTACCAATATTCATGCTAAAATAAATCATTCTTGGGAAGTTGTTTCTAAGGAGGCTCAAATTAGGGAACAATGAGATGCCCGTTAGAGGATAATTAGAAACCATCCTCGTCATTAGTTTCCTAACATGACCATCCCTAACCCCAACATTATCACATGTTATGTCCTCTTCCTCTTATATATATCAACGAATAGGAGGTCAATCACCTGACTTTCCTCTCATTCTCAAAGTAGGAAGAAGAAAACTTGTTCTCCAAGGACAATAACCTAAGCTTCATCGGTCTTTTTCTGATTCATCTAGTTCCTCATGCTCTCCACTTCCTTACATCTTCAAAATGTCGGGCACTAGTATTGGAACATGAAGAAATGGTTTTGGAGGTGGCACCAATAGTTCATCTTCCTCATAACCTTCTGCTTTGACCTCAATCGGGAGTATCTATAGCCATGTTGTTCTTGTCCAATCTACCACAAATCTGGCTAAGGTCATTAAGAAATATGTCTTATTTAAAATTGAGGAATATGCTACTACTACTCCGTGGCATGTTTATTCTCCCTCGAATCTTTTTCCCACATCCAATCCTTTTCCAAAGTTCAAATATCATTTGCCTAAGTTCTCGGGAAACAACACTTTCTCCACATAAGAGAATTTGATTTCTTTTTGAATGTATGTCATTACATTGGTGTGAATGACAATGATACATGTATGTGTTTATTTGTGAATTCTCTAGAAGGAAAAGCTATAGCTTACTTCTTTGACTTTCCTCCGAAAATATTCTCCACCTCGGAGGAATTGGTATATTGGCTCAAATCCACTTTTGGACAACCCAAGAGTCCAGCCGATTGGTTGAAAGAGTACAAAAATATTACATATAAAAAAGGTGAAACCATTAAGGACTTCAATCTTTGCTTCACCAAGTTATATAGTAAAATACATGAACTGATCATACCTAAAAATCAAGCCGCATTCATGCATTACTACAATGCCTTACCCTCTTCTTATCATCATAGATTGGAAGAGAAAGGCATAGATGATATCAGATCCTCCCTTCAAACTTGTTTGGAGTACGAAGAGTAGCTAGATAGAACAGGTCTTCCTAAGGAGGACTATGACAAGAAAACTGATATGTCTATCGTTTTACAACTTATGCAAGACATTAATAAATGCATGATCACTTTTTAAAGGAAGGGGATCACTTATACTTCCACCGTCAAGACTTCTACCCAGGTTACTACTAAATTTTTTGTTAGTAATAATTTTTAACCAAAGGACATATTTCCCAGAGTGTTGTGTAACTTTTTCGAAGAACATCATGAGGAAAGCAGTTGTGAAATCAAGAAAAATGTGATGAATATAATATTTGGCAAGAAACCAGATACTACTATTGTTCTCTTAGATTGGGCCCCGTAGGATGATGTTATGGTAGTTAATACCAGGAATAAATTATATACCAAAAAGGGGAAAATATGATTCTTCCAAGACTACTTATGCCCCTAGCACATGCACTCAAAATACTGGCTCATAAGTTGCCCACATTTCTACCGGTCATCAAGTCATTGTTCCTGCTTCAAAATATAACATTTTTAAATCAGTCGGCTAACATAAAAGATGATGCTACTCTTTTGGACATGGTAACTGTACCAGAACATCTACAATATCTTAGAGATTTCATGGAAGGTAAAACTTCCAACATAGCCAATATGACAGAAGATTACAATGAAGATGCGTCTCATGTAAATAGGATAGGTGTAAATAACTTTAGGAGATCTGTACATTACCCCCTTTTCTATATTTCTGTAAATATTTTAGACATAATATCCCATTGCTTCCTCATTGATGGTGGCTCATGCCCAAGTGTCACGTCAAAGATCATTATGGAAGAGTTGGGCCTCTCTTGTACAAACATAAATGCGAGAAGCATGCTCTCCTATAATAATAAAAAAAAATCCATGATTGGTGAGATCAAAGATGCAACTTTAGTAATTTGTGCATATCCAGAGATACACACCACCCTTAACATTCAAGTTATCTATATGCATGTCAACAAATACTCGATTATTTTGGGAAGAGATTGGAAAGCATTAACAGGTGGTTACTTGTCTTTAGATGGGTCACATCAATCTATCCCTAAGGATGGAAATAACATTATTTTTCTCAAAGAATATCATATCTCACCTTACATTGAGAAAGTTCCTCAGCTAAATGTCAATTATGTTGAGGAAATATTGGGTGTTTACTCTATTTTCATATAAGAAGATTACATGCCCAGTCAACAATTTGACTATGATGAAGGAATGTTGAATGTGCACTTTGATGGTGCATGCTCCAGTGAAGGAAATTGAGCTGGTATGATCCTTTACTCACCTGTAAGAAAAATTTACAACTTCTCTTTCAGGTTAGAATTCTCTTGCACCAACAACGTGGTTGAGCTTGAAGCCCTATTGTTAGGTATCAAGAATGCTTATAATCTAGGTTGTGGTCATCTTACCATATTTGGTGATTTTGAGATTGTGGTTAATCTTGTTAGAAAAATTTATAATCCCAATTACAAGCTGATGAAAAGGTACACTTAGGTCGTTTGGTCCTTGATTTAAAATATGTCGTCTTTCAATATCACTCACATAAAAAGGGAGCTTAACACAATGGCTGATAGGTTGGTATTTTTTGTTTATTCTCGTACTTGACAACTATTACTTTAGTGACTTGATTGCACTTTTATGTCTCTATATTGTCCACATATACCTTACAATGTTGAATCATGGAAGGTTTTCAAAAATGATGAGGATATATGTGCTTTCTTACATAATGAACCTCTTAAGCCTAAGGAATTGATTTCTATTGAAGATGATAAGTTTCCAAAGGGCTTGAATCCTCTTGAGAGTTCATTTTCAATGAGTGATATTGGGAAAATGAAAATGTTTTAGAATATGAGTGAAAAAGGAAAGTTGGAGACATTTCCTCCATGCACATTGGAGCTTTAGATGATCCCAATATTCTTAAAATAGGAGCTCAGTGTTCACAAGAATAAATATGAAAATTCATGGAATTATTTTGTGAATTCAAGGACGTCTTTGCTTGGTCGTATGAGGATCTTCTTGTTTTTTATCCCAACGTCATTCAACATGCCATTCCTATCAAAGAATGGGAGAAACTAGTAAGGTAGAGACAAAGGCCTGTAAACCCTTCCCTCGAAGCTACTATCAGAAAGGAAGTTGAAAACTTATTAAAATCTCAAAGCATATTTCCAGTAAATAACTATGAATGGGTCTCAAATATGGTTCCAATACAGAAGAAAACTGGTGAGATTAGGTTATGTGTTGACTTTTGTGCTTTAAATAGAGCTAGTGTTAAAGATAAATTTTCTCTTCCTAACATGGAGATGATCCCACAATAGGTAGACGAGTCTCAAATAATGTCCCTACTTGACGATTTTTCTAGGTACAGTCAAATTAGAGTCAAAAGGGATGATAAATAGAAAACCACATTCACCACCAGATGGGACACCTTTTCCTATGAACACATGCCTTTTGGCTTGTCTAATGCATGTTCCACAATCCATAGAACTATGTAGATATATTTCAACGATTTGATTGGTAAGACAATTCAGGTTTATCTTGATGACTTAACCGTCTATTCTAAAAATTGGTCAGATCATTTTGTTCATCTTAGGAAAGTCTTTCTGCATTGTAGAAAATTCGGTATGTCATTGAATCCTTCTAAGTCTATTTTTGGAGTTACTCAAGGAAAAATCCTCCATCATATTGTTTCTGACTATGGTATTAGTATTAAACCCGAGAGAGTTGTCGTGATTATCAACCTCCCTACTCCTACCTCTAAGAAAAGTGTTCAAGCTTTCATGGCACCATTAAATTTGTTAGGAGGTTTGTTCCTGACTTCACTGTGATGGTTAAACCCATTCATAACTTACTGAAGCAAGATATAACCTTCTCTTCGACTGATCAGGTAGAATTTTTTTTTATAGGAATAAAGAATCCAATCAACTCTGCACCAGTTTTAGCCAAGCTTGATTTTAATAAAGACTTCATCATCTATACCAATGCCACAGAAGAGGCAATTTATTCCATCCTTCTACAAGATGATGACCAAAATCAGGAAAATCCTATAGATTATATGCTTCAAAGTTTATCAGATGAAAAGATAAAGTGTACTCTAATTGGAAAAAACACCTTCACCTTAGTAAAAGATATAGGGAAGTTCATGCATTTCTTTTTGGGAAATCAAATGCATGTAAGAGTCCCTTTGACTGCAGTCAAGTTTTTTTCTTACAAAGACTCATCTTTCAGGAAAACTTGCTCACTGGATTTCTAATATTAGGGAACATGATTTAACGATCACCACAACCAAAACTATTAAGAGACGTGATCTAGCTCTTCACTTGGCTCAACACCTTGAACTAGGTAATTCTCTTGAGGAAGACGAGAATGCTTTGTTGGCACTATTTTAATTGGAAACTCTTGAAATTAATTTGGTTGATCATCCTTGGTACAAGGATACCATCTATTATCTTTTGCATCAAAATTTCCCAATTCTTTTATATTCGCATCATCGTAGAAGGTTGTGCTTGATATCCCCAAAGTACCTCATCCTAGGAAACATCTTTTATGATAGATCTGCTGGCAGGATACTACTAAGATGTGTTGATGCTAATGTAGCCCAAACAATTTTAAATGAACTTCATGGACCCATAGATTCTAACCTCCATATTGGTGTCCATTTCACAACAAAGGCTACTTCTTTCAATATCATTACGGATGGTTATTTTTGGCCCTTGATGTTTCAATATTCTTTCAAGTTCATTCGATCTTGTGAAAAATGTCAAACGTTTTCTGGCAAGGAACAATTTTCCAGCTATTCCTTTACAACCATTTTTTCCTGATTTCTCATTGGCTAAATGGGGATTAGAATTCATTGACCCTATCAACCCTCCATTTTTTGTAGGACATGTATTTATCTTGATGAAAACATATTAGTTTACCAAGTGGACTGAATTTGTCCCTCTTAAAAATGCACAGGATGAGCAGGTTATCAACTTCTTAGAATCTACTATCTTTGCATGCTTTGGCCTTCCGCTCGAAATAATTTTAGATAATGGAACAACGTTTATTTATACACATTTTTCTCATTTTTTGAGTGAATTTGGAGTCAAGCACTTCACCTCATCCACCTTTTACCCTCAAGGAAATGGGAAATCCGAGTCAACCACAAAAACCTGTTCAATATCTTGAAAATGATTATTGATGATAAGCCTCGTCAATGACATACTCTTCTCACATACACACTGTGGGATGATCACACAACTTCTAAGAACAACACAGGCCATACCCCTTTCTCACTCTTATATGGTCAGGAAGTTGTAATTCATGTTGAACTTCAACTTACTTCCTTTCGTTTAGCAATGCATGATGAAGAATTAAATTCCACTATTTCCCAGAGAATAAATTCTTTGTTGGCTTTAGAAGAACAAAGAAACGATGCATTGGAAAATATGAAGAAAAGGCAACAAACAGTCAAGAATGACTTCGATAAGCATGCCAAATATGTCAAGTTGAAGGTCAGTGACAAAGTCCTGCTTTGGGAATCTGCACATGCTGATAAAGACAAGCATTCTAAAATCCAAAAACTCTAGCTAGGTCCTTACAAGATCACTTCAATAGTTGGAAATAATACTTACATGTTGAAAGACTTCGAAGAGAGGTTATTCTCTTTCACAACTAATGACCCACATTTGAAAAATTATTTTGAGCCTAGCTAATTATTACATTTTCTGAATCGACGTTTCTTGTAAATATTAGTTTAGGTTGTATAATTATTTTATTTTTCTACATTTTATTTTCTTCGGTACCGTTGCTTCACTTTCCAGTCTTTCTTGAGGTTTTATTTTCAATTTGACTGTAGTTTGTTTTTCTATGCCCTTGTTTTTATTGAAGTTTAGTTTCAACATGATTTGGATAAGTCATGTACAACCACAATTTTTCCTTGTTTTGAAGAAGTATGCTTAAGTATTGATAAGTAGTCAGAACAAAACGAAATACAATCACTTGTGGTATGCATCGTTGTATCGTGTTGCATCTATGACCACTTTTCTTAAACTTGAATGCTAAAGCTTTCCCCTCTTTCATCTTTTCCTTTTCTACTTTCTGCGACTCCAATTTGAAAAAGCATGCTAGAGAAAAAATAAAACTTTTGAGTACATAACAAAAAAAAATTCTATGTTTGCGAAACCAAAAAGATGAGTTAAAGCCAATATTACATTGCCTTCCCTGTGGAGTCACCAGTGTTGACTCTCAAAATTGTCAAAAGTCACCTGCCTGTAAAGAATTGCAATGCATACATGTTTAAAAAAAACATTATATATACATATATAGTAAATAAACTATAAGTGGGGACCCCCTATAGTGTCATTCAGATAAGTAACATAGAACATCCCCTTTCAAGGAGAAGTCACTTAAATTATTTATTGTTGATGGTTGTCTTTGATGCTTACGGATCACCTGCATGGTGATTATTTTGATATGATCTTGGTTTTAAGTGATAACAATAGTTATCTCAAATGGCAATCAAAACTCCTCTTTGGGAATTGATTTTTTTATTCTAAGTAGAAATGTTGGGCAAAATCATCTTAAAAAAAAGTGTTTCATGGCTACTGTTTCAAATGATAAAAGGGTTCTCATTTTTTTATGAACACATCGACATGATATTCACCCACTAGCTGCTGAGTTTTATACATATAAGAAAAAGGGTGACTTGTATACATATGCACATAAAACATCACTTATATATATATTACACAGGTTATATGTATATGGTCTGATACATATTAGATAAGCTACAAGGATAGGTAGTGTCAACCTTATTGTTACAATTGTGATAGCATAAAGATTTGTATTTGGAAAAATGTTGAAGGTTTTAACACAGATGGGATATTATCCACAACGCACGCATATTATATATCGTATCGGTATGATCCAACATGTATATGTTATAAACATTGCATGGTATGGCCAACGATCTTAATTATGGTTGTTAAATGTTGGATGTTCATATGTTAGTGGATGTTAAGGTTTCAAACACATGTGGGACATCTTGTATGCATATGATGGACATTGTTATTTGCCGACGATGGTTAATGTGGTAGGTGTTGTGTTGGTAACATGTGATCCTAAATGAGTTGGTGATTATTTCGCACCTGTTGGTTGCTTGAGGTTTTGATGTGGCTTGGCTTGGGTTTAGCAAGTGATTAATGTTGGTTGTCACCCTTGCATGACACGATGAACAATCAATGCAACATATTGTTTGAGCTACCATTTTGGGTTTTGGTATTCATTTCATTCGTTAGTGGAAATTGAGCTCTGGTAACCGAAACAATCGCTCAAAGGCTCCTTTTAACTCGCACAATACCAAGTACTAGGTTTTCGATTCCCTGTCATCTAATGTGATTTTTTCTTGATAGTTTATGCCGGGATCTATAACTACATGTTGTTCTTGTCATTTGATGCTTTCATGTTATGTTTTAAACAAAAATGAAGATGTTATGCTCCTGGTTTTGGAAAAATGCATGCACAAAAGTTTGAATGATATGATGGATGGTTTTACCCATTGATTTCCATAGTTATGGCTGTTGTTTCCCATTTACTATGATGGTTTGCGGATGTCTATAACACATTTAAATGGTAGAGTCTGGTTTCTTTGGGTCTTTGGTATTTTAGTATTCTATGAAAGAAGTCGCATGCAGAGTCTGCATTGTTTCTTGAAACAAGAGTGCCCTGCGACCCTATGCATACCTTTGTCAAATTTTTTCTTTTACCCGCATACACATTACAGTTGGGAAAAGTATGAAGTAATTTTTTTTTGGGTCAAATACATTTTTATCGACATTTTTTTGTTCATTGGAAATCATAATCCTGTAAAAACCATGGTCAAATTGATTGTGGTCATTGTTTGGGTCCTATGATGAAGACCAAAAACAAAGAAAGAGGTAGTTCTTCCCTTGTATATTATGATTGAATTTGTGATGGGTCTCACACCAGAGTTTGAAATCATTTATAAGCAACCCATTGGGTCTCACAAAGTTAATGACTATGCTTTGGTAGCAATAAAGTTTGAAACCCATGTCATTTCGTTGCTTGCTAATCGTTACACCTCTATCGGATTTGATTTCGTAACCTACAGCCCTAATAGGGGAATGACACCATGATATTGATTGAGTATTTTTTATGCATACATATGTCTATCATTACCTTGCAAATAAAATCTCTATTCATTTTTGGGTCTGATTGAACAAGCATTTTTATGATTTGATCATTCGAGTGTTGGTTAATAAGTAATGAAATTGATCACTTAAGAGTGTATATAAATAAAATGTTTGTATGATTCTGGATGTTTGGATGACTCTGTTGATATTTCGAGCCCTGTTTACATGAAGTTTTGCATTTGATGGTTGGTAGTAATATGTAATGTTTTTGTAAAAGACGAAAATTGGTGTTCAATAGGGACTAATACATGGATTTTGATCATCTTTAAACAATGAATAATTCTAGGAATGTGATAGAGAATATTTTTGTGAATAATTTGAGTGATGAAATAATTATTTTGTGACATTTTGCAACTGTGTTTTCAAAGTGGGTAATTTATGGAATGAGAAATAAACTGATTTTATTGAACACTATGGTCGCATGATGACTATAATTCTACATGTTGTAATTGTAAGGATTGAATGATGATGGAAATAATTGTAAAATAAGCATGTTCATTTTATTTTCCCGTCATACCTAACATTTTCCATTCATTACAATCCCTTTTCATCAACCCAAATACATGTTTCATTCCCATGCTTAGATTATAATAGTAAGAAATGTTTCATGGAAGAATTATATAAGTTGAAAAGGGAATGTTTAGTTTGTTTGATCTCTACTATGTTTCATATCCGATAATGATGATGATAATGATCTGAGAGAACTAGTAATGGTAAGTGAACAATCCGTATTGCACTTCCCGGGCACACTTACCATTTTTTGCTCATTACAAACCTGATCATGAAATCCCAAGAGCATTGTAAGTCCATGTTCTAAGTAATTACTAGTTCTGGAATGTGGAATGCATACCGATTTCATGGATATCTATTGCTATGTATAGAGCCAGGTCTAAACTATTATTTTGAAAATTTTTAGATGATGGATTAGTCATGCTGTGGTTCTGATATTTTTGAATGAGTGTGAGAATGATATTTTTTAGTAGGGGCAGTCATAACAGGAGAAGTAATAAAAAAGGTATAAGATTGGGTCTCTACAAAAGGGGAAACAAAATATTAAGGTTCTCTATACACTTTGATGCAGATTCAAAATATTTTAATCAATTGTTACAAACATGGTTCCTCAACTTGGCTAGCCAACAATCTTACAAACCTCTACCTATTCCTGATAAACCACACCCAAATATTGGCATACCAGATCCAAATCATAATTCCAATCCAATAGTTGTGCCAGAACAAGACGATTAGCAATATATTGTGCACCCTCCTCCCAGACACTCACAAGGATGGATAAATATTGATAACTTACAACAACCTCCCTTTCATGGTTGGCCCACTGGGTCACTACCACCACCTCCTTCACATTTGAATTTGCATCCTCAATCCCAAGCCTCACATGCCCATCATAATGCCAAAATCACTGAGCTTGAAGGAAACCCCGGAGAAGAGAAAGTAGGAGAAGCCATGTCAAAATCATCACAATAATCTTCTCATTCAGTCACTTCCCATATGCAACAGAATGACCAGAAATACTCTAAGGAAGATTCATCAATTGGAAAAAATGAAAGGGATGAGAGTAGTCATAGAAATAGAGGGGAATCCTCTCACAATAAAAATGGTTTCTCATAATTTCTTTGGCACTTATATATGGAATTTCTTGCACTTTATTTTGGACAACATATCATTTTTGGACAACTCATGTTTATTTTGACAACTAATATTTGATAGTACTATTTTGGACAACCTTATATTTTACATGCTTCATGTTTGGACAAATTTATGAAATGGATAGATTTTGATAAATTGCATAATTGCCACATGGAGTGACAAGGTGCTCTTATTATTATTTCATTTTATACATAATAATGACATGGATTGTATGATGCAGTGAGATTGATATGTCATGCATTCAAGGTGGAAGATACAAGGATGAAATGGTTTATTAATTCATTAAAGAGAATTAGAGGGTCCCTGCTTATTAGTTTTATTTAATACACTTATCCTATTATTATTATTATTAATTAACTTACTTGACATCCCTCCTATTAACTAACTAATTGTTAGTTAATAAATTAACTAGAAGTTGTTGAGTGATTCAACTACCTCGGAGATATTAAAAGGAGGTAAGTTGGAAAAGAAGAGTAGGACATTGTGTTGATAAGGTTTTCTCTTAATTCTAAGTGAGTTTTCATTACTAATTCATTCATCTATGATTTCTAAGCTACAAAACTTCTTGTGATAGAAGGGTTTGTTGAAGGTGACAAAAATCTAGGACCAAGGAGCATTGAATTATGATATGATTCTAGGTTGATTTTCTGTTTGATAGTCTACAGACTTCTTTTGGTTTCTAGATTAATTTCTCGGTGCTAAATAGGATTCTTGTGAAGATTCATAACATAGTGCAAGTTGTGAGCATTGGATTATCATTCTTGGTCTGATTTGAAGGCACCAGTGGCCTATGCGTGTGTTGTAAATGTGTTGAACCTGCACATAATAGATCTAGATAGAATATAATACACACATTTGCAGAGAGAAATTAAGAAAGAAGAAGAAGGAGAGAAAGAATAGAAGAATTCTCATTAACTGCAAAGAATAATGAATAATTTACACATGATATACTATATATAACTAAATGATTGTGCACTGGAGGAGAACCAATGCACCATAGTGGTGGTCTAGAGTGATATGGACACACACCATCAGTTATGGGAGTGAACTGCCACCTAGTCTAGTCTCTCAGGCAGTTACCGGAGTGAAATGCCACCTAGCTGAGCTAACTAGTCAACTAGTCTTCAGTTAACTAGTTGAATGGTACATTCCTTGGGTTGGGTAGGTTAAGAGGAAGAGATCTGGTAGAAATCGAGATAGCTGTAGGAGAATACCAGTGGATTATGTATATGTTTTGGGCCATGGTTCCTTTGTATCTATGTTTTGGGGTCATAGAGCCTATATATTTATGATTTTCACGGGGGCGAAGTGCCTATGTATTTGTGGTATTGGGGCCGAAGTGCCCATGTAATTTTGTTTAGGATGGAATTCTTATGTGATTTTGGGTCGGAGAGCCTATATGTTGATTAATAGCCGGGGATTCGAAATTGTAAAATGAAATTACACCTATAGGGTGTTGTGCACTGAGGGGAATGTAAAAATCCCGATTTGAATCCCCATGAATTATAATGTGAAATAAAATGGTGAGCTGATGTGTTAGGGAGAAGATCCCATATTGATTTAATGTGGAGAAGAGTCCATATTAATTTAATGTGTTGAGGGGGGAATTGCAAATCATGAGTATTGAAATAATTAATAAAAGTAATAATCATTGGTTGTGATATGAAAGAGATGAAGAACTATGGGGGGATATGATTTCACAAGAGAGAGGGGTCCAAGGGGGAATTATTCATGGGTATTAATCCAACCCGCATTCCTAAATTATTATCATTGTGTCTAACCTTCTATTTTGTTGTTGAGTGTCCCCAAAGCCAATCATTTAACTCATGTAAGAGGGTGGGTGTGAGGGGTCACATCCCATATTTATTGGAGGGCATGGGATGAAGTGAAATCATATTTAGGAAGAGTGAGAGTCAAGAAATCAAGGGAGAAGAAGGAAAATTCATATGCAGAATAGAGACAATTTTACATGTCGTTTTTTAGAAACAAAGGGAGAGATGGGGGATAGGAAGGGAACCAGCTATGGTATACTTGAAGGGATCCATTTTTTTTCTATTTTATATGATGAGGAAGAGGCCTATGTGCCTATAAATCAATTTTTATTCATGTAGTGCCATTTTGTGTTGAGGAAATGTCTCAAGAACCTTGTGAAGGCTTCTATGAGAACTCCTTGGGCAACTGAGAGTTCCTAGAAGTCCCCAACTAAGAGTTCGTGGCCAACCAAGTGCACTAGGGGTATTGATAAATGAGTGATACAACTTGAGGGACTGTGATAAGTGAAGGGTGTACATTCTATGGGTGGTGCAATTTGTGGGGAAAAGAGAGAGATGGAGGATTGGAACTACTGTGGGAGTAGACCCTAGGTTTTGGGGCTGTTGTGTGTGGAGAGAGGACAACTAGAGGGTTGGATCTCTTTGTGGACTCATAACCTCAGCTCGGGGGTTGCCTATTGTTGAGATATGGAACAACATAGTGCATGGTTGGGAGGTTCATCCTTCGTATGCATCCAATTGGTTATTTCTAAACATTTATTATTTTTTGTTGTGTTATTTATTACTATTCCACTGTGTAAATGATATATGAATGTTGTGTTAAGTTTTTCTAGGTTCGCATGCATTCATGAATTTATAAATGTTTTAGATGCATGGATAAATCGACATGTTATTTGTTGTAGTTTTGTGGGTCTATTTCCCCTTAGTATTTTGTTCTATGTATGGGGTGCTTTTAATTTTATTTTTAGTAGGATAAGTTGTCTTCTGCAGTGACATGACTCAAAATGGGTGTTGGGTTTGTAACAAATTGGTTTCATAGCTTCTGGTTCAAACACTAAACATGTATGGGCCAATAGCCATTGCGAATTTGGAAAAAAAATATGTTGTTACACTTTTTTCTGTGATTGATTGGGGGAAAATAGTGAAAGATTAAAGAGAAATCCCCAAATTCGTCGGAAAAAATTCAATTTTAAATGAATCAAAACTATTATAGAGTTTTAATGGAGAGGATCTACATAATTACAGAACTAGATTTGACCCACAAGGTAAAACTTCATGTTTTAATGACCATTGTAGCATTGGGCAGAGTTCAGTGAAACAATGATCGAGATCATGCTTGATATCAATATCAACAACTTAGATTTGTTGAGAAAAATTAAAAAAAATTATAAGGTTTCAATCGTTTAGAAGGTTGAGAAAATCAACGACCAAGATTCATTTTTGGGGATTTGGGATTTAGAGTCGATCGATGGTTAAGATCATATTAGTTGGGAGATCGACGATCTAGATTGACCTGGAATTCGATTGAAAATATCAAAGTGTTGAAGTTTTTCAACATAATTCACTGACGACTAATGGTTGGTTTGACCAAATTGGCGAAGAGTTTGGTTTGACTAGAAGACATATTTGATGGCCAATGCCTTATGGTTGGGCATCAACAAAGTTGGACAAAGTTTGATCGATCAACAACAAAGATCATTTTCTAATGGGAGATCAACGATCCAAATTCATTGGGGATTTGGATGAAATTTTTCTAAGTGGCGGAGTTGGCCAAAGGAAATCGCCAATGACCAATGATCAGGTCGACTGAATTTGGAGAAGTGTTTTCATTCACCAATGGAAACTATTTATGAACGATGGGCCAATGGTTGGGTGTCAACCAATTCAACGAGGTGTATTTTTTTCCAAGAGAAATTGTAGATGGTTGATGGGTCGATGGTTGGGTGTTGGTTGAATTGGTGAGGTGTTTGAGTCGTCCATGTAAAACAATCAATGACCGATGAAGGAAAGAGAGTGATGACGTGTCATTCCACAACAACATCCATGGGTCATGCCATGTCATCCAAGTTGACACCTCATGATGACCTTTCATTCCATGTTAGCGTCCACATGTCATGCCACGTTATCAATTTCCATGTCAACCCAGAAGTGATCGAATTGACCGATGGTCGGTTCAACTAGTTTAGAAATATGTTACAAGTGGTTTCCAGGATAAATGATTGACGAATAATGGGATGATGTTCAGACGTCGAATGAATTGGTGATGACTTTCATTAGTTGATACAAATTTCTGACAAATGATGATTGATGGTTGGTTCGGTCGGTTTAGCATGGTGTTGTGTATCAGTTGCTAAAGGAATGGGCTGATGGTCTATGATCAAGTCGACAATTTTGGGAAAATGTTATGCATACACAAAGGAGAACGTTGATGGTTGATGAACGATAGAGTCAGATCAATGGCCAATATATCACCCAATTTTTAGATCGATGACTTAGATTTAAAGCTCTATATTATGATAGTAAAACAGTCAAATTTCTATGAATATTGTTTTGGGTTTTTAAAGGTCATGAACTTGCAGAGTTGTTTTGAGGCCCTAAACAATGTTTTTAGTAGTTCTAATTTGTGAGACTGTAAGTTCCGTAGGAACAAAATATAGTCTTTGCAGATTAAATAAAATATCTAAGAGAGGTTTCCAATGAGAAGATATGTTCGCAAAATGGATCTCACATGAGAAAGTTACAACCAAAATAGTCAAGGTAAAATTTCAGCACCAGCTTAGTTCCGGAGGGCATAAATCCTAGCTCAGAAGTTTGTTTGAGGTATATGATAATTCTATGGAAATATATTGAACCATAGAATATATTTATGGAGACATATTTATAATCTAAGTAATAAAAAATGTGCAAGAAGAGAAGGAACACACTTGTAGTATATAGGGATAAAAATGTAAAATAGTCAAAACTTATGCAGGCTGAACTAACAACTCAGATCCCGGTTAAGGGTGGAATTGTGGCTGATTGTTCAGAAGGTAGTAATAGACATACCCAATTGAGCTTCTGTCAAATAATAAATTATTTTTGTGGGGATACATAAACAAGGATAAAATTTCTAAGCCAGAAGAAGTCCAAAGGGGCAAAGTTGTCATTTCCAGATCACTGCAGATTTTGACTGGAGCATCAGTTTAAAAATATGAGAGTTGTTGTGTTTTTTATGTTAGAAGTATTATCTATGTCACATAGAAAATTTCCTTTGTTTCTTGATATATTTACCCCTGTAAGTGAAAAAATTTGGTGTTTGAGAATATTTTTCACTTGGGAGAAGGTGTGCAAAAGGGGTAATTTTCAATATTCAATTGCCCATAACTTGTTGCTCAAAGCTCAGAATTGAGCAAGAAAGTAGTCATTGGAAATCTATTGGATAGTATAATATAGATGCCCAATAAAAATTTATTCTTGATATGAATTATTCCAAAGGAATTATAAGGAAGGCATTTGGTGAACTTGAAGGACACCATTGAGTAGAAATGGGAATTTTAGGAAGTCATAACTTTTGGCTCACAAATCAGATTGACACATGACTATAGTCATTGGAAAGGAAATACAAAGGAAAAAATGATAGATGGTATAATTTATCCAAGAGAGAATTTTGTTTCTCCATAAATTTACGGGAAAAGGTGGAATTGGATCCCATGAACTGTGTAACTACTTAATATGAAGGCTTTTTGAAACAATGTCAAAGTTTGGAGAAATTTCCCCAAATAATAGAAATAAGTGCCATTAGTGATTTTCGGGTAAGGAAGTCTATTAAAAATCATGATAGTTCCTATACATAAGTGTATAAGAACACTTGAATTGAAACAACCTAAAAATGGGAAAAGGGTGGTTGAGCTTATTAACAAGGCATTAATTGTTGTGTGAAGGGATTTCTAGAAAGAGGATAAGATTCCATGATTGTTCAGTGTGTGGTTATATTACAGATTAATTCTTGGTTCAATTGGGAAGGGAAGTAGGTCATCTTGTGCAGTTAGTTGAAGCATCAAGAACTATGAAGGGAAGTGTCAGGTAGGTGATGCAAGGTTGACAAGGTCTAAGGATGAGAAGAGGAATAATAATATTCAATTTCTATATAGTTTGAATAGATTGCAAAGGAAAGTCAAAATATATATATTTTTCACATAAATCACAAAGCCAATAGTCGAGGGATGTCATGAGCATGCATAATGAGTTAAGAAGAACACCAATAGCCTTAAAGGGATAAATTTAGTGAGGGCTATAAAGCTTGCTATAAGAGAAGGAAAAAGTATATCATGTGAAAGTATAAGAATGTAGGAAGTGGCTGTTAAGAACCAAACATCAATATAGCATAGAAAAACCTCAAGAAAAGTACTCAACGCCTTGAAAAAGAGATAATATCAGATAATAAGCCTCTTCGAGGGGGAAACCTCCTTTTACCCCACTTAAATGTTCAAGTACAAGATGATTCAAAATGAAAAT
>ML778004.1:1264705-1284880 GCA_009831015.1 Picea engelmannii
TCCATCCTCCCTAAGATCATTCCTGAAAATCAAGGAGGGTTCGTGAAAGGCCGTCATATTCAGGACAACATTATCTTGGTCCAAGAAGCGATTCACTCCAGCTGCCAAAGAAAAGAGAAAGGTATGATTGTCAAGCTAGACCTTGCAAATGCGTTTGATAGAGTCCGCCTTAGTTTTCTGTTTGTTGTTATGTCTAAGTTAGGATTCAATTCCCAAATTATAAACTGGATTAAGGCTTGCATCTCCAGCCCCTGGATAGCTCCTCTTGTTAACGGAAGATCTGCCCCTTTTTTTCAAGCCTCCAGGGGCCTTAGACAAGGCTGCCCCCTGTCCCCCCTGCTGTATGCTATCCAAGCCTCTGTTTTAAGCTTTCAATTAGATAATTGCCTCCAACAGAAATCCCTGGTTGGCATCAAGATAGCACCCCGTGTCAGAAGTCTAAATCATGCCCAATTTGCTGACGATACCCTCCTCTTGAGCCCAGCAACCCTCAGGTCTGCCTCTAATTTCAAAAGAGAGTTAGTTGAGTATAAAATGGCCTCAGGAAGTGAGATCAGCTACAGAAAGAGAAAAATATATGGGTGGAACTTCACCCCAAGGGAAATGCTGGATATCTCAAGAATCCTAGAAATGGAAGGCACTACAGCCTGGGACTCGATTAACTATCTTGGAATACCTTTGGTCAAAGCTCCTCCTCGAAACATCCTTTGGCTCCCTATGATAGATGAGCTCAAAAGAAAAATCCAGTCCTGGGGTGCCTCGTGGCTGAACAAAGCGGGCAAACTGGTGCTCATTAATTCAGTCCTGACTGCTATGCCGATTTACCAAGCCTCCTCGCTGCTGGCCCCAAAAGGCATTCTCTTCCAAATTGACAAACTGCTTAGAAGGTTTCTCTGGGAAGGAGGGAAGAAAGGAGAAGGAAAAATCCATTTAGTAAATTGGGATAAAGTCAAAACTCCCAAAGCTGAGGGAGGGCTGCAGATTCGAGATGTAGCCACCCATAATGTTGCCTTGGGAGGGAAAATCCTCTGGAGAATGGTCTACGAGAAAAGCTCCTGGAGCACCAAGGCGATTCGACTAAAATACTTCCAGGGCCATAAAGAAAGATGCTTGGACAGACCTCAGGGTACAGTGAAAGGATCTCCAGTGTTTGCTCTCTGTCAAAGGGTGAAGGAGCTGATCAACAACAACCTGTACTGGATCCCTGGAAATGGGGAAAAAATTAACCTCTGGGAGGATTCGATCCTAGGAAACTCTCCTTTAGGCCAAATTCCCGAGCTGGACAACATAAAGCAGTGGCTAATCTCCAAAAATCAGAAAACCCTGTGGGATATATCAGTGTGGAACCAGAATGAGAAAAGATCTTGGAGCTCTTGGGATTTGGGAGAGGTCCCTCATTCCCTGATCAGAGAAGCAAACAGTCTCCTAAGAGCACTGCAAGGTTTGTCCCCCATCTCGGCTAGATCGAAGGACAAGAGAGGATGGGGCTGCACTACAGGAAAGTACTCCGTTGCTGAGGGCTACTCTGCTTTAATGGACATCCCTTGGGTCCCCTCGGATCCCACTCTTTGGAACACCCTCTGGAATTTTCCTTCTCTCCCCAAGATCGACCTGTTCTGTTGGACCCTGTTACACAACAGCATCCTCACCTTCGACATTCTTAGGAAAAGAGGGTGGGAAGGCCCTTCAAGGTGCCCTCTCTGCTACAACAATGAGGAATCTGCTGTCCACCTGCTCCTTCTCTGCCCTTATGCTTCTGATCTGTGGAATCTGGTCTTGGGCAATCTCAACATTACCCTTCCTGCCTCCATCTCTGATCTCTTTCACTCTTGGTTGAACACAACACCCTTCCCTTTGGCCAAATTGAGTCTTCTAAAAAACTGCTGGGTTTGGATTCCTAAATTAATTTGCTGGAACCTTTGGCTGGAACGAAATGGAAGAATCTTCAGAGATTCAGCTTCTCCCCCTGCTCGCCTGGCAGCAAAAGTCAAGAGCCTAGTCAACGAGCTAGTGTCTTCTAAACCCTTGCTCTGTAATGAAAGTTCGCCTGATCAGACTACCCACAGCTGGTTTTCAGAGATGGACCCAATGCTGGTGACAAGGATCAAATCCTCGCAGAGTGTTCTTTCGCCCTGGGAAATAAGACTAGAAGAAAATGAATTTATCAAATGGAGATCCACTCTTGAAAAGCATGTGCTGTTGATTGACGGTGCTTCAAAAGATAACCCTGGAAATGCAGGGGGAGGAGGTGTTCTTTTTAACCCGGAAGGAAATTTAATCCTCTCCTTTGCTTGGGGTCTCGGTCTCCTCTCCAACAATTCAGCGGAATACCTCGCTTTGTAGCAAGGCCTCAGCCAAGCAAGGACTCTTCGAATCCCAAAGCTGGTGGTAGTTGGGGATTCCAAGATCGTAATTCAATCCCTGGTGGCAAGGAAAAGGCCGAAGCATCTCCCCCTGTCTCAGCTCTTCTCCAGAATCCTGAACCTAGTGAGGGAGTTCGATCAAGTCAATTTCTACCATGTTCTAAGAAGACTAAATCAACAAGCTGATCTCGAGGCAACTGTAGGATCCTCCTTGGAAAAAGGGGAAATCAAAGTAAATGGAAGGGTCTCTCTCTGCCCTATCCCGTAGGCTGTTGCACCTGGTAAGTGATAGATATTCTCCTACCATCTCGGGAAGGGGTTGTCGTCTCAGCTTAAGGACTCAATGGCAGTCCCTCTGTAGCATTGAACTCTCCCGGCCAAGGAAAGCAGGACCGGTATCAAGTCAAAGATGCAGAGATCCCAGCTGTCAGGATCTCTCAGCAAACATTCTCAGGCAAGCAGCGATCTCGAAAGTGGAAGCAGGGGGCCTTCAGGAGAACGGTCTCTGTCTTTCCTATCTCTGCCAGGCTCACTCCCCTTGCTGCTGGATCCATCGAACGTTGAGTCGATTTGAAGAGCGTATTAGAAGCTCTGGAAAGCCGGGCTCATCTCGATCCAGAGGTTATGAGACAAGCTAAGCTGATCCTCAGATACTCAGGAGACCCATTGAGCGTTTGGAACTCTGAAGGCGCCGAGTCAGGCTGTAGCTGCAGCTGCGTGTGGGTGTCGCTTTATCTCAGGAGGACCGAAGAACACCAGACAGGAATGTCATCCCGTTTGCTCAGATCAGGAAAAGCTTCAGATCGCCAAAGTCCAGAGCTCTGTACCCAGGGAGTTCTGTCCTGTTCCCAGGCAGTAAGGAATCGATTTGTCATCAGTCTCTGTTTAAATGTAAAACTCGGGCACTCTGTTTGCCTTTTTGAATAATAAAGACCCTTAACCGTTATAGTTTAAAAAAAATACAAGACTAGCTCTTTCAAAACATGTACCCAAACAAAACTTCTAAGAAGGCAAAAAATTATCTTTGTTTGATTGTATATGTAATGAAATCTCATCAAATTCAAAACTTTTCTTCTTTCTAACTTTCAATTAAAATGAAAGAAATTAATGCTAACAAAAAGGAATATGAAGAAAAAAATAATACAAACACTAATTCATTCAAAAGTTTTATGAGAATCGAAAGAATCCTAGTGTGATAAAACTTGTTCAATCAAGGACTCACAATTGTAAAAGAGAAACTAAATCAATGTTTGAAAACCTCGAAAAATGAGTAGCAAGAATCAAAATTCCAAGTTGAAATTTCAAATAAATGAAGAAACATTCAAAATAATTTTTGAAATCGGGATAATAGAAGTTTGAAAAGCTTCATGATGAGCATCAAACCATTGGTAAGACATACTTTTACCAAAGGATCAAGTTACCTAAGACAATCATGCTCATTCCATAATTTTGAGGCACTTTCAAACTAAAAACAGGAAAGAAAAGTTGGTGATAACAATTGTTTCAATCAAACAAAGTCATAACCAATTTTAGAGGACTCTAATGCAAAGATCTGAGTGAAAAATATGAGAAGAAAGAAAAATGAGATGAAAATTGACCCAGTAAGGAGATAAATTCTCCTATAATGACGCAGACAAGGCATTGAACATGGGTCAACGCTCCTCAGGACACTAACAAGGAGAATTTATAAGAGTTTTCAACACTCTATGGATCACTATGGAGGAGTATTCATGCCTGGAAGTGGTTGAAACAACACCAATGTTTTCCTAGATTCAACAAAAAGTAGGAAGAGTTCAATTAACAAGCATCAACATAAAAAAGATCAAAGGAAAATAAATATTCAAAGGGATAGAAACCTAGGAACAATCGTTCCCCAGTGGAGTCGCCAATTTTTTGTTACAAAATATTTCCCCTGCGGATAGGTGAAATATCTCTTGGATATATAGACCCCTATTGTCCAAGACAAAAAAACAAACAAATGGACATTAACATTCCTTTATATCTATTCTTTATGTCTATATAAGAAATAAGTATGACTTACTCCTTTTCAATGGTTTTCCTTGTTGATCTTCAATCTTTGGTCTTGTTGTCCAATCTTCTATTGCGATGAATAAATTCAACAAGGAACAAAACAACACCTTCTACTCCTAAAATATATCATTAGAAAATAGAATATATATCTATATAGACATACATGTATAAACAATAGTATGAAGGAAATAGGACAAGTTTCATTAATGGAGAAACATGGTGAAGTACTTAGAAAGCAATGTTGACACTGCAACATCTCCAAGCTCTCCAGTCCAGCCCTTGTCTAATTGTCTCAAGATTAGGATGATGATTCTTTGATTAATTCTACTCACAAGATCAAAGGTTTGAAACTCTGAAATCCTTTCCCCCATTTCACCTTGGAATGCACTCATTATATGGGATTTGAGAGGTTCAACAACCATAGCCAATTTAGGAAGTATTTGAGATTTTAGCTCCGTAGGTTAGGATTTGGTTACCCAAAATGGAGGGAATATGGGTGACTTGACTCATGACTCAACTATTGGGTATGTGTTATATTCTTTGCATGTGTGTGTGGGCATATCAGATTTGACAATTGCGTCTGACGAGGGGTCCCAGGGGGGGGTATATATGCCCCCCCTAGTTACGCACAACATTCGGGGAAACGCCTCGAACTTTTTGTTTTGGGGTTTTTGCTATTTTCGTAGATTTTTCTATTTTTAGAAGTTTTCTAAATTAATCCCGGATTAATGGATTAGGGTTTTGGTATCTACGGAATACCTAAAAACATTGTATATATATTGTATGGTGAATGGTGAAATTAATATAATGAAGCGTTGAAAGGTTTTCTCCCGGTTAAGGGTTTCCGTTATAAATCTCTGTGTACTATGTGTATGAGCCATTGATTAATTTATGTTTTGCTTATGAATCTATATGCATTGCTTTACTTCACATGTTTAAAACTTACATGTGGTTTCAGAGCTCATTTTTGGCTTCAGAGGGACACGTTTGTTGTTGAGGGTTTGGCTCGGTCTTGCTAGATCAAGTTTATCTTGGGTCTGTGATAAACCTGGGTTTAGTGGGAAATTTTGCAGTGGTGATTTGAGTGTAGAAAGAGGAATGGCGAGCTCTTCTAGAATCGATATAGAGAAGTTCAACGGTAAAAACTTTTATCTATGGAAGATCAAGATGGAGGACCTTCTTGTAGACAAAGAACAGTTGATCATTGTGGATCCTGGTACACAACCTACTGGTACATAGCCTACTGGCACACAATCGCTAGTACACAACCTACTAGTACACAACCTACTAGTACACAAACTAATAGTACACCACCTATTGGTATGTCGAAGGAAGATTGCGAGAAGTTTGATAGAAGAGAAAGGAGTACTATTCGACTATGTGTGGCATATGCGGTGTTGTTGAATGTCTCAAGAGAATCTACAACCAAGGAACTATGGGATAAGTTGGGGAATTTGTATCAATCAATGTCCCTGGTAAACAATTTTTTTCTTCGAAAGAAGTTGTATCATCTTAGGATGGAAGATGGATATTTTGTGAAAAAACATCTAAATTCCTTTAATACTTTGGTAAGTCAACTTGTCTCTATTAATATTACGATTGCAGAAGAAGATACGTGTATTACTTTTTTATGTTCTTTGCCAGACTCTTGGGATAATCTGGTTGTAGCAATTGGTAGTACCACTCAATCTACACTAAAGTATGAGGATGTAGTTGCATCCTTGTTATTTGAAGAGATGAGGTGAAAAAGCATGGATGGTCATAACACATATGATTTATTTGTAAGAGGTCGTACCCAAGACATGAATCTTGGTAAGTATTCGGGGGGGAGATCTAAATCTACAGGTAGATCTAAGTCTCCAGGAAAATATTTGAGGAAATGATGGAAGTGTGGTAAAATAGGGCATTATAATAAAGAATGAAAGTCTAAGAAGGTTGATAAACCAAAGGATCTGATAGTACCTCTTCCATAGAGGCGAAAACCTCCACTGAAGAAGGAGGTGATGTTTACTTGACATCTACAGGTACACATGCAGACCGTGATGTATGGTTGATCGAATCAGGTGCGTCATACCATATGACTCCTCAAAGGGAGTGGTTCTTTGAATATGAAAAATACGATGGTGGTGATGTATTCCTAGGAGATGAATCGACAACCAAAACCATGGGATGTGGAAGGGCTAATTTTCTACTAAAATATGGAAGGATTAAAACTCTCCCCGGGGTTCTGCACATTCCAAAACTAGCCAAGAGCCAAATATCTATAAGCAAGTTGGGTGATGCAGGAGTGGATACTGTATTTGGAAAGGACACATGCAATATGGTACGAGAAACAATGGTGTTGATGAGGGGAGTTCGGTGTGGAAATCTGTACAAGTTGTTGGGAAGAACTTATACTAATGGGTGTAACAGTTCTATTGTCCCTGAGCATAGAAATAAAGAAGACAAGACCAATATTATCCCTAGAAATAATACCATGTTGTGGCATCAAAGACTAGGACATATCGAAGAAAAGGGCCATCGAACACTACATTATAAAGGTATGGTCGAAGGTATGTCTAATTGCACTGTAGATTTTGATTTCTATGAACATTGCATATATGGTAAACATAATCGAGTAAGATTCCCATATAGTTATACAAGAGAAAAGGGGATCTTAGAGTTGATACACAGTCATGTGTTTGGACCTGTGCCTGTTCCATCACTAAGTAAGTCTATGTATTATGTTTCATTCATAGATGATTTCTCAAGGAACAAATGGATTTATTTTCTTAGAAAGAAATATGATTTATTTGATAAATTTAAAGAGTTTAAGGCTCTGGTAGAAAATTAGATAGAGAAGAAAATAAAGGTATTGAGAACAGATAATGGTGGAGAATTCTGCAGAAATGTATTCGAAGAATTCTGTAAGAAGTGTGGTATAGCAAGGCATAAGATTACTCCATACACTCCTCAGCATAATGGAGCTGCATAAAGGATGAACAAGACACTGATGGAAAAATCAAGGAGCATGCTTAGCGATGCCGAGTTAGGATAGGAATTTTGGGCAGAGGTAGTGGGCACATCATGTTACCTGGTCAATCGATCACCCTCATCAACATTGGATGATAAAACTCCACACGAGGTATGGACTGGAAAGAAACCCTCTCTTGAACATGTTAGAGTGTTTGGTTGTGATTTTTATGTATATGTTCCAAAGGAAAATAGGAGTAAGATGGATAATAAAGTTGAAAAGTGTATCTTTATTGGTTATAAATATGGTGTGAAAGGTTATAAGGGTTGGAACCCAGAAAATAAAAAGATTATTTACAGTCGGGATTTTGTTTTTCGAGAGGTAAAAGATGTTTCCAAACAATAATTCCTACCAAGGAAAGAAGAACCTGAGAAAATAGAGCTTGAGTTGGATGATGCAAAATCTGAATCATCTGAAGAAGATGAAGCAGAAGAAGAAGAAGAACCTCATAACCTAGTATTGAGGAGATCAGTGAGAGAAATAAGGAAACCAAAAAGGTATATTCCACCTGATTTCCAGTCCAATTTTGCTTTATCTTTTACTGATGATGATCCCAGAATTGTCAGGGAAAAAGTGAATTCAGAGGATAGTAAACTATGGAAGAAGGCCATGGTTGAAGAAATGGATGCCTTAGATAAGAATGAGGCATGGGATATAGTTGAGTTGCCAGATGGAAGAAAATATGTTGGTAGCAAATTTTTGTTTAAGAAAAAGTTTAATGTAGAAGGTAAAGTGGAGAAATACAAAGCTCGGTTAGCAGAGAAAGGTTATTCCCAGGTAGAGGGAATTGACTTTGGTGATATTTTTTCTCCTGTTGCTAAGTTAACCTCTATTAGATTGCTTTTATCTATTGTTGTTGCTTTTGATCTTGAAGTGGAATAGATGGATGTGAAGACAACATTCCTACATGGGGATTTGGAAGAATAAATCTACATGAAGCAACCATAAGGCTTTGTCATGAAGGGAAAGAAAGAGCTGGTATGTAAGCTAAAGAAGTCACTATATGGTCTGAAGCAATCACCTAGGATGTTCTACCAAATGTTTGACAAATACATCCTTGGATTGGGATTTGTGAGAAGCAGGGTTGATCATTGTGTATATTCCAAGAAGGTTGGTAATCAATTCATTTATTTAGTGTTGTATGTTGATGACATGCTATTGGTAGGAAATAATATGGATTTTATCAAGGAGGTGAAATTGCAGCTATCCTCCAAATTTGACATGAAGGATCTCGATGCTGCTAACTTCATTATGGGAATGGAGATTAAAAGAGATCGTGCAAACAAGAAACTCTGGTTGAATCAAGAAAATATGTTGAGACAATATTTCAGAGGTTTAATATGCATGGAAGTAAACCGGTCAAGGTTCCTATTCCTATAGGTGTAAAGTTATCTGCAGATCAGTGTCCCAAGACACAGGAAGAAGAAGAGGACATGTCCCATGTTCTATATACTAGTGAAGTTGGGAGTTTGATGTATGCAATGGTATGTACTAGACCATAAATTGCACATGCAGTGGGAGTTTTGAGCAGGTATATGTCAAAACTAGGGAAGGAGCATTGTCCAACACTAAAGAGGGTCTTCAGGTATTTGCGTGGCACTACCAATTATGGATTGCGCTACCAAGGAAGACCAGGATTGGATAGAGTGGTGGACATACATATATTTGTTGATGTAGACTGGGCTGGAGATCTGGATCGTAAAAGATCTACAAGTGGGTATGTGTTTAACCTATTTGGAGGAGAAATCAGTTGAATGAGCAAAAGAGAGGTTGCAGTGGCACTCTCAACTACAGAAGCTGAATACATGGAAGACACTCATGAAAGCAAGGAAGTAGTATGGTTACATAGATTGAGTTCAGGTATTGGGTTGGTACAACAAGAAATGAGATTAGATTGTGACATTTAGAGTGCAATATTCCTAGAAAAGAACCCAGCCTATCATTCGAAGACAAAGCATATTGATGTTCAATATCACTTTCTGAGAGACATGGTTGAAGAAAAGAAGGTGTTGCTGGAAAAGGTTGACACTTTGAATAATTTTGCAGATTCATTGACAAATTCTATGAGTGTAGAAAATTTCTCCTGGTGTAGAGTAACAATGGGAATTGCTGCCCAGGATTGTTGACTATATAATCTTGTGGACCCCTCGATGCAAAGAAAACAACAAGTGGGAGAATGTTGGGTATGTGTTATATTCTTTTCATTTCTGTGCGTGGGTGCGTCAGATTCAAAAATTGTGTCTGATGAGGGGTCCCAGGGGGGGGAAGGTATGGACCCCCCTTGGTCATGCGCAATGTTCAAGGCAACCCCCCAAAATTTTGTTTTTTGGGTGTTTTTGCTATTTTAGCGGATTTTGCTATTTTTAGCGGTTTTCTAAATTAATCTTGGATTAAGGGATTAGGGTTTTGGTATCTACAGAATACCTAAAAAAATTGTATATATATTGTATGGTTAATGGTGAAATTAATACAATGAAGCGTTGAAAGGGTTTCCGGTACAAATCTCTTTGTACTATGTGTATGAGCCATTGATTAATTTATGCTTTTCTTAAGAATCTATATGCATTGATTTACTTCACAGGTTTAAAACTTACATCAACCCCTCGACCAAAACCACTTAAGAGAATCTTGGATCTAACCCTTAGAAAATGGAGGGCTAGTTGTAACTTCCCTAACAACATCAACACTCCCCCAACAATGAGCATAGAGAATTGCCAATGCTCCCACATAGTTGAGCAAGAAGCGTTGATCAAGGATCAACACTCCCTAAAAATTGGTAGGGGGGCATTGATACTTCAATTGGGTCAAAAACACAAGGTAACATATGTCTTTTCAGCCTTCTCATGATGGGTATTTCTCCTCCACAATGACTAGTGATTATGACTAATGTTCTTCCATAGTGTCAAAGATATGACACTTAATAAAGTGCATGCGGAACTTATTAAGGTTCATACGACACTTGATAAAGTGCATGTGACACTTAGTAAGGTGCATACGACACTTACGACACTTAAGTGTGACAAGGTGGTGTGACATTTTGGTGTGTAACAATTTTCCAGAGTCAAAGGGTGCATGATGATGCTTTCCAAACATACATTCTTTATAGTATCCATCAGGGAGAAAAACATTAGGTAGACCAGTAACCATTCTATGAGTTTCCAATGAATTTATACTTCGAAAATTTAGGTGTCCAAGTCGTTTATACCAAGTTTGACTTCACTCATCAGTGTGAGAAACAAGAGCAGTCACTCAGGATTTGGGTCAAGTCATGTCACATAATTTATACAAATTTTACTTAGGGTCAATAAACCCTCCAACTAAAATTGACTGACCTTTCTTCAAATATTGAACAAAAACCTAATGTGGCCAAAAATCCATAATCTTACCTATCTATGTTAGCTATTAAATAGAAATGAAATTGACACTGAGGTTTGGCACATGATAAATGTCAACAATTCTCCCATGTTGATAGCAAATATCACCTTGACCAACAATATCGAGAGAAAAATAATTGGCAACATAAATATTACTCTCCTCGACTTCATTCAAGGAGTTGAATAAGGAATAATCCTTGGTCATATGACAAGTGCACCCAAAGTCAACTACCCATTGTTTCTACATGGAATGAGAAAACAAGTATTTAGAAGTTATGACTTGGAAGGTGAACTTATCAGCAGGTCGGAAAACAACCGACATGTCTTCTTCAAGGCATTTAACCTTATCCTCTAAATCCTCTATCTTATTGTATAATAGATTCTCCACATGTCTAGTCTTTCCATAGTACTGACATGTCTTCTTCTTTTGAATCTAATGGGGTGCATCTTTTTTCCCTTTAGGTTTTTGGTTGAGGCATCCATGTCTCTGTGTAGGGGTACCAAACCATCATCTTTCCCTGTGATTCAACTTTCCCTTTCCCTTGAGCAAGTGGGCTTTATGTTTACAACCAATATTTCCTTATTCAAGCAGTCCATGCTAATTAGTGATTAAAATACCACATAAAGCTTCAAAGATGTAATCCTTACCATCTTCCTCGTGTGCATGCTAGTTGGTGAAGAAATTGAAAAAAAATACATCGAATGGTGTTATCAAATTCATCAAGACCAAATCAATTATTTTTCCATCTTTATTCTGGTAATTATTTCCACATTCTCCCAATTTATACTGCAGTTCCTTCACACGTGACAAATAGTCCTCTATTCTATCAAAATAATGAGGATCAAGAGAGATCAACTTGTTCTCCAACTATATGACGTGGATTTCATCGACTCTGTCAAACAACCTCTTCTACTTCTTCCAGACTTGATGAGGGTATTTGATTCCACTAATGTGAAAATGAATCTCTTGTGAGATATAAGTCATGATGACCCCTACATCCTCTTCCTTCTTTCCATAAAAAGAAAAATTTCCTTAATTGTCTGTTGGATCTAGAATCATAGTCTTCATATATTTCCATGGTCCTTTAATATTTGATATGGTTTCCATGTTTGGTGCCCATACTGCATAATTTGATCCATTCAAAATTTAAAGATCAATATTTGAAGCCATCTTCAATATCTAAACAAAACATTTTTGTTTCCACAAGTTACGGTCTACAAATCATTGTCCTAGATTCAATCACATAATAGATTAGACTCAACAAGATTTGTATACATAAGTTGAGGTTTCAAACAATCGAATATGCTACCATGTTGGGGATTGTGTGTAACCTGATATGAAAGAGACAAACAACAATGTAGATAATCGAAGAGGAAAATAAGATTTCAAAGATAAAAAAGGTGGTGTATAAAGACACTGTTACAACACTTAAGCACAATGCACTGTGATTCGAACATCACATTGCATATTGGACATATTGTACACAACAATGAAATTTCCATGATGATAATGACCCATTGGGCCTGTTATTTATAGCTTTAATATCTAACCAACTTCCTTGAAATCAGGAGGATCTTGTCCCCATATAACCGTCAGTTGTTAGAGTTGACTTCATCAAATCCGCAATGTCAATTTGGATTGATGAGGATGCTCAACCCAAACTTACATACATCCAACTCATAGTTCATTTCTTAGGTGGTAAATCCACCGACCAATTGTCCTTGACTATTAGTCGTCTGTCCAACCGATAGGCTTGTCAACTACTTGATCGACTAATGTAGATATATGGTCGATTGTATGACCGACTATTTCTAGATGTAGGTTGACCTCCCGACCAACTGATTCCAAGAGAAGTGTGATGAACCATCATAACTTGATGTAATTTGAACTCCCTAAGAATGGTTTGGAAGGTGAGTATTAGCAGGCATGTATGGAGTGCTTACTGCATGCGATGTAATGATGCTCCACCATAATTGTTTATGAAGTGGATGGTACCATATGAGCCAAGGGACCCTCCAGAATGATTATCATAATGGATGGTACTATATGAAGGAGATGGACCACAATATAGGTTGACATGCGACATGGACTCAATTAAACCATCTGTGGAGTATGATTCCCCAAGTTTTTCTCATTCAAATGGTGTAGCATGAGGGGAATATAGGATAAAAATGTAAAGGTATTTGAACTGAGGATAGATGATATCAAAGCCTTGAGATTTAATTATGGCCTCTTCCTTAGTTTGCAAAATTATAGTAGAAAAATCCTCAACAATTAGAGGCAACAAGGTCAATTTTAGGAACTAATCCAAAAGAGGTTGTCCTTGGATTCGATTTTTCATAAGCTGTAGTGACATCAACACTCTTGGATGTGGTTTATGATGTGTAGAGGTGTTCTACCTAAAGTCGACAAGGATTTACGAACCAATGTCATGACACACTAGTAGTTGGAAGAAGGTGATAAATGTGTTTATAAGAGATGCAAATGTCACACGAGATCCCACTGACTTGTGTACATACCATTTTGCAGAGGGACCAATCAAGGCTCTTTGAAAGATCCTCAACGAGATGGACTTTTTCTTGATGTTATTGGATGAGTACCAAAGGTCAAAAGTCACCACATGATTTTCTAGGTCCTCACTGAACTTACCATTAATATCTAAAGGTAGTTTGGTTGACATGGGTGGTGAGGTTGGGTTGTGAAAAATGGGGTCATTAATTAACTTCATCGAATTTGGAAGATTCAACAAATACAAGTGCATCATATTTGGTGTGCATGGTGGATTTGGTGGTAAAATAATTTCCATCAAAATGTGTGGTTGGGATTGGTTACTATTGAGGAGGATCCTCCCAACGGGGTTTTAGGATCAGTGGTTCCTAACAAGGATGATCGAAGTAGGGAATATCCTAACAAAGTTTCACTCAAGGGTGAGTGTTGGGGTGATCTTGTTGGTGAAATAGAGAAACCAAGAATACCTCCCAAAACTAGTGGGAGGCCTTGCAGGCTTCATGAATAATGAGGTTCCATAGGGTCCCCTATAGTTTCAACAAGAGGTGATGTGAGGTTGAGAGTGAAGGATGATACATTTTTTTTTATGAGAAATGGCCCAATCAAAGCAAAATGTATGATTTTAAACTTAAACAATGCTGCAATTTTAAATGTCCAAAGCATCGGGGTTCCAAAGGGTCCGTTATGGTTC
The DNA here is from genome assembly GCA_009831015.1 of Picea engelmannii. Lineage (NCBI taxonomy): Eukaryota > Viridiplantae > Streptophyta > Pinopsida > Pinales > Pinaceae > Picea > Picea engelmannii. The sequence continues at coordinate 1,278,687 of ML778004.1, forward strand.
TAAAATTGCAGTGAAATGTATGATTTCAAAGTGAAATACAATGATATCTTGTTCTTTTAAATAACTTGTCCTAGTAAAAAAAAAGAACTAAACTAAAACTGTTGAGTTTTAATGAACACAACAACATGAATGTTTTTAGTTTAAAGGTAAAGTGTTTTTATAGGATGATATTTTTTCCACATGACGGTGTGAAAAAATAAACAAGTAAAAGAACATGTCATAAAATACCTAGCATCATTTCTTCTCAAATGTAACTAGGCCTTCCAATAGTTTCAAAAATGGGGAATGAACCCACTGGAAGAAGACTAGTGAAGGTGAGAAAGAATCAGTTATCCTAAGAGGAACTGGGGATATATCCCAAAAGATATAACAACATTTCCCAATAGTCATTCAAGATCTGATTCAAGTGCAGTTGCAACCCACAACCACCATCTTTGTAAAAAACCTATTTTTTAGCAATTAGGTTACCTCCTTCAAGTGCGGGACAAGGAATCTCCAGCCTCATAAAGCGATTATAGGCTAGATCCTGGAAAGAGATGGGTGGCTCAAGCAGACTTACTAGAACAATCATACCTAAGCCTTTGCCCCTTCACGCATATCTTCTTTCCTTGGCTTAGCAAACCTAATATAGAGGATTTTAACAACCCTAAAATGTCAACTTCGAAGTTTCAAATCTAAAGTGATAATGGGGTGTTTTTTAGATTCCTACCCTAGAAATCCTAACCTACACTATAATGTAGTTTTTTGAATTCTCAATGGAGGATTTTAGTGGGTTGTTTTAGAGTTGATTTTAGAAGTTTTAAACTAAGGTCATGAACCAAATCGTTTACTTAAGATTGCGGTGAAAGATTTCTTTAAAACTCCTTGATTTTTTGGATTCTCCTAGATCACCTTTGAATTTATCTTAATTACAAGACTTAATTTTAAGGATGCCTCTTTGAAGTTAATTTGAAACTTTCTTTTGATTGAAAAACAACCCACCCTTGATATTTTAGGTTATGTCAGTCCATAAATTACTTAATAATTTTTAGTCTTTTGAACTTTGTAAATCATTGATTTAACTTCATTTGAGACTCTTCTCTTGCTACAACACTTTCAAGTAATAAACCTGAAGATACTCTCAGCAAAAGTTAATATGTTTTCATTTCCATCCATCGTTTAAAAACTTATTTCTAATTCCCTAATTCTAGTCACTTTGAAACATAATTATATTTCTATATACCTTTTGTGTAATGGCTATTAAATGGGAGGCTAAAAAAAATTGCAACAAAATGTGAAACCATGTACCTATTAAATTGTTGGAGGCTAAAGAAAATTGCAACAAAATGTGAAACCATGTACCTTAATTTGACATATTCCACATTAAAGAGATAGACAATATTGACAATTTTTAATAAAACATAATTTTTTTAATTATAAAAATAATAATATTAATATAAATTCATATAAACTTTATTGAGCTTTTTAGAATATGATAAATAAAAAATTGAATATATATATATATATAATTTCTTTGTATTTAAAAAACAAAATTTATTTATTTCAATAGTAAAATTTATAAAATTTGAAAAAAGTATTAATTTAAGTGGAGATTATATATATAATAAAAAATTTGATGTTACACATTAATCTAAACTAGTGAGATGCCACTAACGTTAAAATTCAACCTGCACATTTAGATGTAACCATTTACAATTCACTGAACTTCTACACCTTTCATTATAGGGTGAGCTTCTAAGTTGAACTTTTACTCCTTTGAATTGAAGTATTTTCTAAAACACAATTGCATAATATATTCTTAATGAAAATATGTTTTTCTTATAACACTTTTAAATTATGATTTTTAAATAAAAAATTATAATTATTTTGTTTTATTTTTATTTTTAATTTTCTTGTTACATAATTAGATTAATAAATATAAAATAATAATAAAAAATTATTATTATTTAAATTTTATGGAAAAAAAAATATTTTTTATGATTAAACATTTTTATTATCTAATTTTTATTTGAAAAAGAAAAACCACAACCCTCAACATGTGGTTAGTATGATACAAATCCTTACATATTATTTCCAATGTTCATATTACATTACAATGGTAAGTGTAATGTGACTAGGATAATAAAGTTGTTTTATGTTAACACTAACAAGATCCTCCGTTAATTTTCTCATTTTTCCGTGGCATTTATCTTACTGTTCTAGGTAAGATGGGAATTTGTGTAGAGAATATATAATTTTGAAAGATAAGAACATGTGTAGAAGATATAGTTTTTGGATGGGCACTTGCATAGAGAGAATATATAGCTTTGAAAGATAGGAAGCGTGTGTAGGAGATATAATTTTGAATGGTTTAAAACTAATTATATTTTTAATAATAATAATAATAATAATATTTTTAAGAAACAAATTAAGAATTAATGATTTATGAGGATGAACCTCCAATATTTTTTTACAATCCGATAGTTTTAACATTATATATATAGAGAAAGTCTTTTATATATAGAGAGAGTGTGTCTTCCATTCCTTCCTTTGAGTTTTATGTTTCATAAATTTTAATTTGACGAAGGGACATTTTGATTCTCCTCCTAAGATTTGGATTGGATTTTTGAATCATTTTTCCACATTTTCTTTAAATTTGAATGAGTTTTTCCCTGGTTTCAAATTTGAATTGGGAAAATTTTTGTTATAAACCATAAATTTCTTTGAGAAACTTGACTATATTTTCTACAACTAACTTGCCTAGAGCAGGAGAGATGCACAAAATAGGAATATTGACTGAATTTTGGATAAATTAACCCTGGCACATTAAAATCCTTGCTTCGACATCATCCAACATTTCAATATATTAGACCAAGATTAGAAAACCCACACCATCTCTATGAATCAAACCCATAACCATGTGACTAGAAGACACACATTATACCAATTGAGCTAAAAGGATATACTCTATATTGTAGTTGTTGTGAGGTTTCAGAAATTCAGAACGAAGGAAAATTGGGTATTATCTAAGTTAATATAAATCAAATGAAAGTAGAACACTTCCAATTATGTATATCTCTTATTCATACTCGAGTCCTTCATTACACACAAACACAACCAACAATGCATTAAAATTTTCGAATAGACTTACAATGATCACTAACCTTGTGAAGCGATCTCCACCACCAGGAAGCTTTTTCTCTAAACAACTCGACCTTCAGAGTCCCTAGTCCCTCTGTGTTGTAGTTATGCATAATTCTCAGTGAATCAAGTTCATGCAGGTTGGGGATGGTAAGGGTTGATCCGAAGCCTTCAATACATGCCGTCCCCGAAGTCTAAAGAGTAGTTGGCAAGGAATCATTTGCAGGAGTGACAAAATCAGTCCCGAGGAACATATGTGTTGTGTGAGGAAAGAGGAGGCATGGTCTGCTAGAAATATGGATTTCCATTACCCAAAGTCATGGGCACATTACTCATGCTCATCCATCATGTATCCCTTGGATTTTATATAATTAAGTTGATGTTAAAACCATGTATTAAGTTAACAATTGATTTAATGTATGGTGGATAAAGTTTATTGTAATATATTTGTATACTTTTGTAGACTTTATCACTCAAATTGTTGGGCGGAGGAGGTCCTTTGTCCCACAAACAAGAGGTCTCATACACCAATTTGGTATATTGGCTTAGCCATGACCTTAAAAATAGATTATTATTATTATTATATCTTTTTACTCATTAAATTGAAGTTTTTGAAAACACGAAAAAAGTTCATTTGAGTTGAAAACTTCTAAAAAAAAAATTGATGTCGTGAAAACTTTTAAACAACTTTAATGTCCAAAAAATAAAGTTGTATTTCAATTTGAAAAAAAAAAATGATGTCATGAGAATTTGTGCTCGATGTTTTGCAATTTATATTGCAGTTGTAAATATCAGTTTTGCTTTTCACAAGTGCCGAAGGATCATAATGAAATGATTGTATAGTGAAAATAATATTAAAATTTGATGAGGTAGAAATGGTTTAATTTTTTCAAAACCACAACATTTTTATCACCAAAGTTTTTCAATATGAAAATAGTAATAATCATTAAGTCAGTTATGATATTTTTCAACTCAACAATAATGTGATCAACTAAAGTAAAGTTAGAAAATAAACTCGTACAATTAATTACAATTTTCTACCAATACATACAATGATAGATGCAAAAATGCATTATAGAGTAAATTTTCTTTGTAATTCACATTTTTTATATCTATTTAAAAAATATTCATTAAAAATATTTAAATATATTATTTTTAATCAAAATAATTTTATTGTTATTTCAAAATTTAAACTATCACAATTATATAGTTAAAAGGTGTTAATATCCATTACTACATTTTATTTTGAGGATTACTTACATTTTAAAAGTATGATATTGAGTGACATATATTAATCATCTTTAATTACTATCATGTAAATGAGGATTAATATATTTGTGAATTAAAACAACAATATTAATAATAGTAAAATATTAATGAGATATAGATATGGTTGATAATATTTGATCATGGTTTATAATATTTGAGTACAGTTGTCTATTCTTAACCACACTTAATTATGGCTAACTATGATTGACTATGGTTGACCTTATTTGATGATGATTGACAATCATTGACCATGGTTAACTATGGTTGGCCATGTTTAATGACGGTTGACAATGGTTGACTATGGTTGACCATGATTCACTCTGGTTGATTGTAGTTAACTATGGTTGACCATGTTTGACTATTTGACTATGGCTAACCATGTTTAACTATGGTTGCCAATGTTTGACCTTGTATGACTACTATTGAACATGGTTGACTATGTTTAACTGTGGATCACCATCTTTGGCTATGGTTGAATATGGTTTTGCAATCGTACCTTTGTACTTATTTAGTTCACATTAATTCTAAAGGTATTACAAAAATGCCTATGTTAGTTTGAAAACGTGAACTATGGTTCACATTGTGTTATAAAAGCATTACATTTCCCTTTTGAAATACACTATTCAAGCAATTCTTTATAAAAGTCTTGTGAAAAACTGTCACATTAAGACATTTTAAGGTTATAATTCAGTTGAATTAAATGTTATCTCATGTTGTAATATTTTTGTAGAGCAATAATATAAGATGTTATGTTTGAGGTTGACAATATATTTGAATTTATTGTTATAACATATTCTCACTCTTTAACAATGATAGTTTAAGAGATTGACTTAAATATTATATCATATTGCATTTTTTAAGTAATAATATGATTGATTTTAATGAAATGTCACATTTCCACATTTCAAGAGTAACAATTTAAGATGTTATGTTTGAGGTTTATAATATAATTGACTCTCAATATCATGTGGCATAGCGACATTTCAAGAGTAATAATTTAAGAAGCTTACATCAATATTATGAGACATCGTGACATTTCAAAAATAATACTATGGGTGACTTCAATGAAATGTCCCATTGTGACATTTAAAAATAATGATATCATTATCTTCAATGAAGTGCCATATTTCTACATTGAAGAATAATAATCTAACCGGTTTTGGTTGAGGTTGCCCATATGTTTTTTTTCAATGTTATTATATATTACAATAGTTTAATAGTGATAATTTAAGTACATATAATATGACTATCTTTCTAACTTATCATATTATGATTAAACATTGAGAATATATATTTTTCTTATCATGTCATAGGTTGACTTCAATATTACGTACATTATAACGTTATGGTTGAATAAAATATTATGTCACATTACATCATTCATAGGTTGAATTTTGTGATATTAAGAGAATCAATTCAAAACTATGTCAATTGTGATATTAAGAGGTTGGCTTATGAGAATGTTAAATTCCAACATTAGGAGGTTAACTTTAGCAGAGTCTCACATTCCAATATTAAGAAGTCCATTTCAATATTATGTCACATTTTGACATTAAGAGGTAGAAAATATGGTTGATTTCAATGTTATATGACATCAAAACATTTCAAGAGAAATGATTTACGAGATTGAATTCAATATTATGTCACATTGCGACATTTCAAAGTAATAATATGGTTGAATTCAATTTTATGTTACATTATAATATTTGAAGAGTGATAATGTAAGAGGTTATGTTTGAGGTTAACAATATGGTTGACTTTAATTTTCTCTCATTTTGTAACATTTCAATAATGATAATTTAATA
>ML778004.1:1337117-1355807 GCA_009831015.1 Picea engelmannii
CTTTGCTATGGAACAAAATACAATAACATATAATGGAACACCTTCTAATCCTAGTGGCCTAGTATTTAACATAGCTCGATAGCCATCTAGGGGTAGGTTTTTTACTTCCTCAACCCTCAATTATGGTAGGGTTTTGAAATTTATAGAATATTCTTCAAATTCTTCACGTGGATAACCCCATATGAATGAGTAATGGGGGATGAAGTGACATCCTCTCGTACCATGGTGGTAAACACAATAGGTTAACTTGCAAGAGGCATAACTTTTGCATACAAACTCCGATTAACACACTGTTTTCACCATTGGAAAGATCTCCAAGTGTAGAGAACCATCAAGGGGGTGGGAACAAGTTTCAGACATCAAAACCCTAAAAAAAATTGTGTAATTCCTCAAAATGGCTCCAGAAGGTTATGGACCCCAATTTTCCAAAGGCAGACCTATCACTAAAATTACACTGCAAGTTGATTCCTCCAATTTTTCCAATCTGAAAGCATCGAGATATATTTCAAATAATATATCCATTTAGAGACGATTTTGGTCCTAAAATTCTTTACTAAATGAGGTGAGGAATTTTTTTCTCTACCTTCTCCCTTGAGTACCACTTTGTTTTTCTTGGAAATTGTTCTTTCAAACCAATTTTCCAAAGGTCATGTTGCCCATGTCTTGTATTTCTGGACCACTTCCACAAAACGGTTTCCTTTGTTAACTCTACATGAGCATCTGGTGCCAAGTCCTCTATGGAAGGTAAGACCTCCTCCTCCTCCTCCTCATGATCCGACATGGAAGGCTCATAGAGTTTTATATTCTCCACATTCACTACTGAGTAAATTCTCATGTATGGGGCTAGACTGAGTCTATAGGAATTATCTCCCACATTTTCCAATACCTCAAAAGAACCATACCACAAATCATTGATCTTCTTACCAGTACCTTATAGTCTTTCCTTATTCAACTGTAACCATACTCTATCTCCCACTCTAAATGTTCTCTTTGTTTTGTGTTGGTCATGTCTAGCCTTGTACCTTTCCTATGACTTGTTTAGTGTCTCATGTACTTGAAAATGGATCTTCCTAATCTTCTCAAAAAATGTTTTTACTTTTAATGCATCCCCTGTGAGGTCCTCCCTCACTCCTCCTTTCTATCCATATATAACATCTAAGGGTGAAGGTGGAAAATACCCTAAGCAAGTTTCAAAAGGTGACTTACCAGTAGAAGTGTGGATTTCTCTGTTATAAGATGCTTATGATTGTAACCCATGCTTATGATCATATTTTCCTCCCATCTCTTTAGATGCTTCTGATTTTAACCCATCAAAATCTGCAACAAAGTCCTATTGACTACTTTTGTTTTCCCATCTGTTTGTGGATGGAATGTTGTAGAAATCTTCAACTTAGTGTCCATATTCTCCTAGAATGTAGTCCAAAATGAATTAATAAATCTAGTATCCCTATATAAGATGATGTTTCATGGTATCCCAAAGTGCACCTATATTTTTCAAATAACAATTTTGTTGCTTCTCGTCCTTTGATGGTCTTTTTACAAGGCATGGAAATGCACATTTTGTTGAACATGTCAAATACCACAAATAAATAATCGTGTCCCTTCTGCGTGGTTGGTAAACCTCCCACAAAATCCATGGAAATGATTTCCCAAGGTTGAGTGGGTATAGGTAAGGGAAGGTATAGACCTTCCTTCTTGTTACTGGGATTGTTGGTACAACAAAGTCTACATCCTCTAATATATCATGCTACATCTTATTCCATTATGGGATAGTACACATACCTTTGTAAATTGGAAATTGTCTTCCCAAAACCAAAATGTCCTGCAACCTTGGAGGTTTGCACCTCTTTGATAAGCTGCAATTGTTCACCTTTAGGGACATAGAGCTTGCCAATCTTGTAGATTAAACCATTCTGGAAATGATAATCATCCTTGTCGTCACCTTCTTCTATATGATTTTTTCCCTATAGCTTTTGAAACACCTCCTTGAAGTCCTCATCTTTTATGTATGCCTCTTTGTATGCATCATGGGTAAAATGCCCCATGTGCATCAGAGTTCCCAAAAATTTAATCTTGGTTGTGGGTGACCGTGAAAGAATGTCTTCCAACGTGTTTTTGTTTCCCTTCTTATACTTGATGACTAGATGAAATTTTTGTAAAAACCCCTTCCACTTGTAATGCTTAGTTTGTTGTAGCTTACTCGAGGCCTACAAATATTGTAGAGGTTGGTGATATATGTGTATGATGATCTTGTTTCTCATCAGGTAGTGCTTACACTTCTTGACAACTTGAACCAACGAATATAGTTCCTTTTCATAGGTAGGGTAGTTGAGAACCTCCCCATCAAATATTTCAGAATGATAGCATATCGACCTTCCTCCTTGCATCAATATGTCTCCCACGACATACCCACTTTCACTTGTCTCCACTTTGAATGGATTCTACAAGTTTGGTAGCGAGACCACTGGTGCTTGATGATCGTTCTTTTTATCTCATCAAAATCCTTATGTTGATTCTTCCCCCACTAGAAACTCTTACCACTAGATGTTATGGTGTGGAGTGGTACAACTACCACTGAAAATGAAGCTATGAAATTCCACAAGTATTTTCCTTCCCCAAAAAAACTCATAACTTCAATCAAATTTGTAGTACCTGGCCATTTCATGATGGCCGCCATATTTTTGGAATCTATCTTGAGCTCCCCTCCATCGATTGCATACCCTAAATATACCAAATATTGTTGAGAAAACTCGCATTTCTTGAGATTGGCCAACAACTAGTGCTTCTTCAAAGTCTCTAATGCCTTCATAAGATGTGAGATGTGATCCTCCTAGGTATCACTATAAATCAATATGTCATCCAAATAAACAATAACAAATGAATCTAGATAAGGGTGTAAAATTTCATTCATTACTCTCATAAATGTAGCAAGTGCATTGCATAAACTAAATGGCATAACCAACCGGTCATAAAAATCTTGTCGTTTCTTGAAGGTAGTCTTCCAAGTATATTCTTCTTTGACTCATACCTCGTGATATCCTGATTCCAAATCCAACTTAGTGAAGTACTTGGCATGCTGCATCTAGTCCAACTGATCATCGGTCCTAGGCAAAGGGTACCAATTATTCAATGTAATCTTATTCAATGCCCTGTAATCGATACACATTCTCCAAGTCCCATCCTTCTTGGGAACAATTATGATGGGTGACCAACATGGTGAGGTACTTGGTTGAATCACACCCTACTCCAAAAAATGTTGCAACTGCTTCTTCACTTCATTTGATTTTAGAAAAGACAGTCTATACACCCCAATATTCAACAACAGGGAATTTGAAAATATTTGTATTTCATGCTCGACATCCCTCTTGGGTGGTATCCTTTTAGGCTCCTTGAAAACTCCTTTGTATTCCTATAGAAACTCCTCCAACCGATGTTTCTTCTCTTTATTACACCCCTCCAAGGATGAGTTCACTCTCATTGACTCATCATTAGACTGATTTTCTCTTAAGAAAATAAAAAAATATTTCTTACTAGAACTAATCAACTTCTTGGCTTGGCTGGCACTTTCTAGTGAGATTTGTGAATTTCCTTTAAGCGCATTGATGGTGTAAGGCTTCCCATCCTTAATCAGATGGTACTGGTTGGCTCTATGCATGAATATTTCATCGCTCATATACATGTAGGTTCTTCCAAAAACTACTCCACATACATCAAGGGGTACTATGTCCAATTCCACTTCATTAATAAAATGAGGACTTATATAAAATTTAATCTTACATTGTTTCGTTAACTTTATCTTTGCATCCTTGCTTACCCAACCCACTAGATATGGGATGGGATGATCGTGAACCTACAATCCAAGTTTTTTTACTAGATCCATTGTAATGAGATTATCCTGTAAACCAAAGTCGAAAAAAGAATCTATCATGGTCTTATTGGGCCGAATCTTGATGTGGAAGAGCTTGGTAATCTCCTTCTCTTCTCGATGATGAAGAATACTCATATTCATCTCCTTCTACATAGATGTGCATAAATTTTTTTCATACACATCCTAGCTACTTTTAATCCAATTTCTTGAATCTGTGGATAAAAGATTCCTTTTCTTTCTGTCCTTCTTGCAGTTCTTCGAGTTAATCTTTGGATGCAATTTTTTACATTTTTCCTCGGTGTGGACGTTAATGTTGCAATAAGTATTGAAATGGTTGTTGGAATATTTTCACTGATGTGTAGTGGTTGTTTTATTCTTATCTTCCCCCCCTTTTCACTTCTTCTTCCCATCCTTAGAATCTTCCTAGTGCTCTTTATCCTTCAAACCTCTTAGCTACCCCTTATTTTGGCCTATGTTTAATAGAAACTGTACATGTACACATACCTCATCCATTGTCATTAGTTTGAAGAGAATCACGTGATTTTGTATATCACCATATAAACCCCTCATATACTTGAGGAGTACATCTGGTTTATTGGGAGAGATACCCAACATGATGGACATCTTTCTAAACTTAGTGTTGTACTCCTATACACTATGTCGTTGCCTCTATCTGAGGTAGTTCCATCGGATCCATTGGTCCTATACATAGCCGATAGGGTAGAATTGGGACTTGATGAGGTTTTGAAATCCTCCCAACTATTTATTGGTGGATCACCCTCTATATTTAGTGTTTCTTTATGGCTTTACCACCACGTTAAAGCATGGCCCTCTAAATTCAATATTGCAAATGAAATATTCATCTCTTCATATATATGGTGAATTCTAAAATAAACTTCTAGTTGTTGCAACCAATGATTCAATTTTAATGTATCAATCTCACCTTGGTATGGATTTATGTCCACTTTTTCTTACATATTGAGTAGGGACTGTGAAGGGTTCATGACACTTGAACTCGACTGCTCTTTAATGGATTTTTTCCGTGAATCCTTTCCTGATTATTCCTGATCTCTTGATTTCCCCTTTGATTTGATCTATAATTTAGAGACTTCATCATCTACGAATGGTTTTAACTTGCTTTCTAGATCCTCCATGAGGATATTCATGTTCTGACTGATGTCAACGAGTTGTGCTTCCAACCTCTCAAATATATATTCTACTCGATATCGAGGGTTGTTATGAATAGACTTGTCTTCCATGGCTATTGTTTTTGTGACTTCTCTTTAGGTCTATTCTTTGATACTGTAACTTCCTACAAATACCCAATATAAAAAACTACTCTAATACCAATATGATCTGTAAATTGTTCTGGATATTCCACTGGAGTAGTTCATCACAACATATCTGATAAATAAAATTGAATCTATAGTATGAAGGTTAACTTCCTTTATATTCTTGAATATTTAGTTACTGATTTTTTGCTTAAGCATGAAATAGATAAAATGTGGAAAATAGAGAATAGAAAAGTACAATCACACACCATTCACAAGATAACAAAACTATTTGTTTTGGGAAATCCTTACAGGAGAAAACCTAGCTAGAAGGTGAGGTTGCTCTACTCTCTTTTCTTTGGTATGGAAATAATGCAAGTACAAAGGAGAAGACACTCTCTATAGAGTTACCTATGACTTGTGGTTTGTTAGGATGCTATAGAACATTAACCCCCACTGTTATTCTGTCTAATTTCCCACTTCCAATTTTTCTACTCTACTATGGAACAAAATACAATAACATAGAATGGAACCCCTTCTCCTCCTAGTGGATAGGAATTTAACATAGATCGATAGCCATATAGGGCTAGTTTTTTTACTTCTTCAACCCTCAATTGTGGTATGGTTTTGAACCCTCTAGAATATTCTTGAAATTTCTCATGCGGCTATCCCTATATGCATGAGTAATAGGGGATGACATGACATCCTCTCGTACCATGGTGTTCAACATGATAGGTTGACTTGTGGGAGGCATAACGTTTATGTATTAACTCTGGTCAATGCATGATTTGCACCGTTGAAAAGGTCTTGGAGTGTGGAAGAATGTTAAGGGAGTGGGAACAAGTTCCATGTTGAAAATGTTTTTTTCATTTATTTCAAAGACAAGGGGAGACTGCAAATGTCAAAGATAAAGATTGCAAGATGGAGATTGTTGGAAGTATTGTTTTTGGAATTTTTTGTGCTCAATTTGGATACCCTATATTTGAAGGAATGATTACCTTAGATACCTAGATCAAATTGGAGAATAGGTTATATGGTTGGAAATATTATTCCGATACCTTTTCAATGGTATATGGAATTTCCTCTAACTCTTTAGGAATGAGGAGGTATGAATTTTTACTTCTAATGACCCAACTAAAAAATTTAGTTYGACTCAACTAGTCTTTACATGTCGACCCTGAAAGTGAGGAAATAAATACTTTACATATAATATATATGTGCACATTTGAAGAGAAACTAACAAATAGATCAAGTATGAGGTGCCTAGAAGAGATTTGAGGTGCACTAAATGAGATGGAGTGTCTTTTGGGGATCTAAAGGTGTGCAAGATACGTATGAGGGGTTTTCGTATTTTTAAKGTGCACTATGAAGGACTAAAGGTATGTGATGCTACAGTGTGTGCTATTTTGAGGTTGTGATGTTGCATCCTGGGATCATATTATGGGAATTATGTTATGAGGCTCACTAGGGCATGGAGGCTAAATRTGACTAAGGTTTGAAACTATGTCTGAAGTATGAAACATCCAAGTGAAATTAGAAGTACTATGCGTATGAAGATCTTGGATTGGTGTCTATACAGGTCTTACTGAGATGGTKCTMAACTGAGGAKATTGGTGTGTCTAGTAGGTTGGTTCCTACACACTATCTTATTGAGTTGGTTCTCATGTGAGTAGATTGGTGTCTTTAGTAGGTTGGTTCCTACATATTGATGAGTTGGTGCTCAGTCAAGGAGATTGGTGTCTCCAGTAGGTTGGTGCCTACAATATTTGTAACAATAGGTTCATTCCTACAGACATTTATAAATACAAGTTTTGTTTTTTACTCTCGATTGGGTTTCCATATTAAACTCTATACATTGTGATTTGAGTTTATATATGATTATTGTTTCTCAAATAATGAATGATTGATAAATGGTTAAATAAATTTAAAAGTATCTTATATCGATTCAACCCCCCCTCTCAGAATAAGCATAAGTTCAATAATTGGTATCAAAGGAGGTTCCTTCTGTTGGAACACTTTTTATTTTTCGAATAATCTGGTCATCAAAGGTCGGAGCTGCCTATGTATAAGTATTGAAATGATACACCTAAGCCTAAAAAGTTGGATTTTGTGATTTCGTATATATCATGGTCATACATATCTAAAACCTCGATATCTCGGCATGCGAAGTGGTGAAGTTGGATTAAGTTTAATCACGGTTTTTTAACGTTTAAACACGGATTATCACCTTTGATACATCGTGCTCAATGACTCTTAAGCCATATTTAATCTTCGTCACGATTTCATGACTCGGCGGTCGTTACCCCAGAAACAACACATTTGTAGCTCTGATCCCCGAAGTTGGAATTTTTGTTAATTAATCGGGGTTAATTAAAATCTTAATCCAAATCGCAGTTAATCAACCAAATCGAAATATCGTGAATTCGGGGTTTGTGGATTCAACGACTAGGATTAAAATCATTCGACACTGTGAACTCCGAAAAATGGATTAAGGACTAAACACACTTAATAAAAGGTTGAATTGAATTAATTAACACCTTAAATGACCTTCAACCTGTACTACCTATGGATTGAGATTTAAACGTTGCCGCGATCCTCCCGAATCATGAATTATCAAACATTTATGGCATTCATTAAGAAATTTAGTGAGGTGACTGATAGTAAGATCCTGTTTTATTTCTAAATATTTCTTTTAAATGTTTTAAACGTTCTGTCAGCAAGGACTCACATATACTTAAGTGCTCAAAGAGAAAAGGTTTCATTCATTATCTTAGATTTATTTCTAATTTGCACATAGCCAAGTTAACCAAGATAATCCCTGTCTATGTTTCCATTTTTTGTGATAGGGGATCTTAGCAAGGTTCTATATCATGGCTCCGCGAAAAGTATCCAAGGCAACTGCCGAGAGTCTAGGTCAAGGTTCAAATATTATTTCTGATACCTCACCTAGAAGTATCAATACTGTCAAAACATGGACGTATGTCTCCGACATTCTGCAATCCAAGATGATAGATTGTCCATATGATTCCAGTGATAACAAGAAAGACGACTTGTCCACCAAATAAAAAATTGTTGCTCAGCCGGAGATGCACAAAATAGCAGCAAGGCCATGGATTTTTCCCTATTATGATATGACCAGATGGGTGCTAGACCATGTAGACATCCCGACTAGGACAATTTTCAATGAGAAGAAGGTGGCAATTGGGACATTCAAACTAGAGAATTTACAGGAAATGTATAAATTGTCTCCCACACAAGACCTTACTCACAATGCCAGATTCATGAAGGGTTTCAAAAAGAAGGAATGCGAGCAGTTTGGGAAAAGCTTATCCGATCTGATCAAAGACTGGGTTTCACACCCTGCAAAATTTAGGGCTGATACTAATGGAATTTATTCAATCTCATCACTGGTACCACAATTCATGTTTATAAAAATGATGGTTTGCAGAATGTATGGGAACGAGGACACCTCTTGCTTCTTTCTCCCATGGGTACCACTTATGCACACAATAGCAGAGGGATTCTCTTTCGATTGGGCCAAATTGTTGTCAGACAGTCTGGCTAGTCAAATTACAGAATATTGAGCACAAAAGGTGAGGGAGAAAGCATCCTCATTCTTCATGTCCACTTACATCATGGACACTATTTTCCTCGTGACACCTTTCCCACTAATGAGATGGAGCTGGACTCCAACTAATGTAGAGCCTATTCATGTCTACCACTCAAAACTCTAGGAAGATAAAGCCAAAGAATTCATCTACGAGACTTTCAACTAGGTAATGGTGCCAATGCATGTCTCTATATTCGGCCATCCACCTCCCAATATTTCAGATAACATCACGACCAACCTGAGCAGTGTGGAAGATTGGTATATAGAAGCATAATTTTTGTATATTAAGGTTTTTGGCACCTCTGTCCCCCCATATGTTTTGTCGTTATTCTTACCAGACAAGCTAGTGTGTCACGAGATCGCCAGGCAAACTGTGCTCGGTGGGATAAGAAAAGAGCTCAAAGGATTATCAAAGAAGGTATGGCCACCTTTCCCCATTCACATTGGTACATATTCTTTATTAGATTTCAGCCATGCCAAAGCATAAGCTACGACCTTGGAGGAAATGCAATTAGTGGACATTGAGTTTAAGAAACATGACCCAAATAAGGTTGTGAGTAATCACATGGCGAGCTGTGGGCTGAAGAGATACGAACACGAAGACTCACCTCATGATGAAATCTTTCAATGTGCGAGGTCCTACTCTGAAGTCTTAAGTCGGGTTGAAGCTTTGATGCCTAGTGATATGGTCGATTTTTATAGATTCCAAGAGAACAAGAGAAGTTGCCTCCCTAAATTTTTACATGGCAGAAACTCACAACCTCTGAGTACACAACAAGCAAAAGATAAAATTTCAGTGGGTGCGAACCCTAGAAAACAAGAGGCTTAGGACAAGTCAGAGGAAACTAAGATCTTGAATCAGGAAGAAGAGATCCCCAACCATGAAGAAGAAAACCTAAAGATAGTTACCAAGGAAATCGACAGCCCCATTGCATCCATCACTCCCTTACAATTCACAAAGGGGAACCCTGATACAGAGTGGATATTCAAGGAGGACCTGACACTTGTCTCTATAGAAGAGTTACCTCCCAATGAATTCTTCTTCAGTAAGAAAAGGAAGGTCATGCTGAAGCAATAAACATACCAAACAATGGGCACAGTAGCTAAAAAATACAAAATCCTAGCAGATGGGGAAGACTTGGAAGAGGAAGAATTCATTGATGAGATAGAAGGAACATTGGGGGCTTACGCAACAACCAACCAATATTTAGTCGAAACTTTGAGGGCATGGTTGAAACAAAAGAACCTTTTGATCAGCAAGTTGGAGGCTCGGTTAGAAACGACAGAGACAAATGCCAGGGAGGAAACAAACAAAGGTTTCAGGAAATCTAGAGTGACTGATCAACAAGAAATCGAGAGACTTAAATCTGGCCTTGAGCAGATGCATCAATCAGCACAAACAAGCCAAACGCAGGTAAGTCAACATGAAGATCAAATAAAACTGTTGCAGTCTAAATTAATTTCTATTGAAAACCAGGTCATAGACATAATAGTATTCCAATCCCAAGCCACAAAAATACGAAATAAGGTAAAAGTAGCTCAACAGGACCTACTTGCCAAAGTAGAAACAATACATAATCATTTTCATATGATGGAACAAGCATTGAAGGATATCTCCATGATAGAAAGAGAAGCGACAATAACTCAGATTGCTTTCCAAGAAGTTGTTATAGCAACAATGAAAGAAGAGGTGGCCATCAGTTCCAGGTTGTCTATCCCAGAGAAAGCCATAGGTAACATCCTACTAAAGGCATGGAAACATAATATATCCAAGAGTAGAAAAAGAGCTAAAGAGACGAGAGATGCTTGTGCAGAGACATTTGGATTGACAAATAAAAATTTGTTAGATCTCGATAAAGAAAGTAGTGCTGAAACATTGGGCAAAATTAACATAGCCAAACATCTGCTGGATATCAAGGAAAATGGGGAAAAAGGACAAATTGAATTATCCTAGGTAAGACATGTCAATATCGCCCAAGTGGATAAACGGTTGATAAGACCAAGCTTGCAATTGTGGTCTATCATCATGGAAGATCGACAAGTAGGAAAAAAATTGCCACAGTTGGCAAAGGATTGTTACACTTTCGAGGTGAACAGTCAAGCCAAACATTCCAAGTTGATAGCTTAGTTGGTAGAAAAGTGTGTTTTTTGTATCGAGCAGGGGAAAGGGCAGACTTCTGGAGGCAAGTAATGACATATGCTAATCCCATCCTATTTTTTGATCCAGAGAACAAGAAAAGAAAACGCCCTACCCACGTGGAGGAAGACAAGAGACAAGGAAGTGAAACGTTTCATTTTCCATTTGTAACCAAAATTTTTAGAATGATTAGAATTCAAAGAATTTTAAAATTTTGTATAACTATAATATTGAGAAAAGGAGCAAGGGGATTTTTTCCTTTGGCCGATTGTACCAGAGAATATCTCTTTCACCAGAATTAATACAAGGCATATCGAAGACTCTTTTTTCCGTCAAGACTGGGTTATGTGTTTCTTCTGTTGTTTCACATTTCACATCATTTCTCATATGTGTCTTTAATGAATGCTTAGCTGTAATTTAGTACGACCTCTACTATGGTGGTCATTTTTTTTAGTTAGCTAATCATTTACAGATTTTCCTCTGTATCGACTATCAGCAGGTACAAGACCTGTGAATTATTTAGATTTCTATATCATATGCTTCATTAAAGTTTTTCTTACTTATCTTCTTCTTCTGTCACAAGGTGATATTCTTCCCTGATTGATGCCTCACATTGTTCAACATAACTATGTTTTCTTTTGCTTCATGAATGGTTTTAAATTTTAACTAAGTTATAGAAAACGTCTTATGATTTCGTTATACTATTAATTCGATTGTGGGATCCTTTCTTGTATAATATAAAGGTGAAACAACAACCAACACTTTACACAAACTCTGTTCCTTTATGACTGTCCCTGTGGAATGACAACCCAACTTAGAACCCACTCTCTCAAATCAAACCAGCCTCACTTTAAACCTTTTCGATATCATTATGAAAACTGCTACTACCTAGGCCGAACTTGAACGTTCATGGGCAACCATTGAATGAGATATAAAAATTCAGGAATAGTTAGAAGCTAGACCCAGGCAACTTAGAAACTAGCCTTATCTTCTTTTCCCAACTATTTTCTCCAGTTACATCTTTCACACTTGCTGGATGCCTAGACTCGGTACTTTATAGCCTTAAGTACAGACTCTGGAACAACACCTTCAAAAATAGTCTAACCGCTAGAAGGTAGATCTGAGGAGCATGCATGATTAGTCAAGAAAGTTTCTTCACGAACACGGGTCTATTGTTTGACGAAACAAAGTATGCATTCTAGAGTATAAGGATGAAGACTTATGTAATGTCTCTTGGGTTTTAAATTTAAAAATAAGTTGTGAATGGTTATACATCCCCAACAACTCCACCAACATATGCAGCTGGAAAGAAGCCTAGTGAACATAATATAAAATCCCTGAATGACATATTGTGTGGTCTATTAGAATCTGAGTTTTTCAAGGTGATTCATTTTGGATCAACAAAATAAATTCAGGACAAACTTCAAAAAATATATGAAAGAGATGATAAGGTGAAGAAGGAAAAGCTCCAAACTCATAGAAGATAGTTCTAGATTTTGAAAGTAAAAGATGAAGAAAATGTTGTAGACTATTTCCTTCGAGTGGATGGAATTGTCAACACCATCAGAGGAATTGGTGAGAAGGTTGAAGAACCAATGATTGTGAAAAAGGTGATGATATCTATCCCCTTAAGATTTTATGCCAAGGTCTCTTCCATTGAATAAATGAAGGATCTAGAGAAACTAACGATGGATGAACTACATGGGATTCTCACTGCATATGAGATGAAGACATAAAAAATAAAATCCATCACAGAAGGAAGCAACTTTTAAATCATTAAAGAAGACAAAATGACACAAATTTTGTGATTGTTCCATCCATGAATCAAATATAAAAGAAGCACAATTTGTGAGGAATCTAAAAAGAGGATCTAACAAACACAAAGGTAAGTTACCCTTCATATGTTTTAATTGTGATAGAGCAGGGCATTTTGTTGCTAAATGTACATATGAAAAAATGGAATACAATGATGATGAGGATAATAATTTTATAGAAAACATGACAATAGAAACGAACCTTATAGACACAAAAGAGGAAAACATACTAAGAAGAAGAGTTTTTACTCTAGAGAGGACAATAGCTTATGTGAAGAAAGTGTTGGATATGTTTATGATATTGACAAAGAATAATTTGTATTCATAGACATGGATACAAACTATATTGATAAATAAAATGAATAGAATAAGAAATAAAAACTAGGAGAAGAAGAAGAAGACATTGATGGTGAAGTGAATCGTGAAGCATAACTCATTAGTTCCCTAGAAGAAATAGACACACTCAGGGAAAATAATAGAAAGAAGAAATAGCAATTGAATAAATGTGAAGAGGAGGATCATGATCTTGAATAAATAGAGAAGACAATTATCATCCTAAAGACTCAAATAGAAGAGGAAGAAATTATAGAAGAAATGGTGAGAATCTAGATGAAACAAAATGAAGAAAAATGCAAGAAAGTAGAAGTTGAAATAGTTTCCTTAAGAAAGGAAGTAGAGAAAAAAATTGATCAGTTGAATAGAAGCTTGAAGTTTAGAAAGAGTATTGAAATATTAGATAACATTCTTAGTTTCCAAAGGTCACCATTCATCAAGACAAGTCTTGGCTACGACGAAAAACAAAACACCCCAGAGGGAGATGCAAGAACTAAGGTCACAAAGCCATCAAAAAAGGAAAATGAAGAAAAACCTAAAATCTATGACAATATTCTTAAAGGATCCATCACAAGGGCTTCACCTTGTTGACCAATGTCTTATCACGTTCATTCATAAATGGGGTTTTAAAATTGTGAAAAATAGAGTCAATATATTGAAGGTATTAAAGTGGGGGGATGTGTGGAAAGGTGGTTTCTAGGTATTACGGGGTATCAAATGGGTATTTGGTAAAAATAGGGGATATATATAAAAAATAGGATTTTTTTATTGAAAATATGTATTGGGAGGGGGGTAAGAAAATGATTTTTTGGAGGTATTTATCAATATCTAGTAAAATTAGAGGTATTCTTTAATATCCCATTAACGCATGTGCTATGTCAAAGGCTTTCTAAGTGGAGACCCTGTGGGCTCCATTAGCAATGAAAGTAGTAGTACGAAAGGAAATCGTGACCAACAAAAATCTTATTCTTCCCACAAGAATGAGTTCAGAAGAGTTGTTCCACCAAGAAGACCTTTCACAAATGAGTACCAAAATCTCTTTCATGACTATTGTTTTTATTGCAATGATTTTGGTCATAAAACAATATATTGTAGACCTTATGAAATAAGTGATCATAATATAATTACCAACTTAACGATAACTCTACAGAGTTCTTGTTTTTTGGGGGGTCCAATTTTTTACCCCGTTTTTAAAAATGGTGCTACCGGTAGCAGCCCCCTCCGGTTTTAGGTGTTTTCTCGATATTTAAAATTTTTCGATCCATAATGTTTCCACATTATTTTTTTAAATGCTTATTTTTCGTCTATTTTCAATTTTTTCTAAATTTTTATTTTTTATTTTTTATTCAACGGTGTTTTAGTCATTTTTTCATGCTTCTTTCAATCTCAAAAATATTTTTTACCATTTACTTTTTTGAAGTTACGAATTTTTATATAATTTTGTCTCAATTAATTTATTGTTCCATACTTTTTAAATATAGTGGAAAATATCATTTTTAACACATTGTTTACCTTTACTTCATCACATCGAAAACAATTGTAGTTAAATAACATTATTTTTGAATATTCAGTTAAAAAATTCACATTTTATAGCCATATATAATAAAAAACCTATACATTTTGGTACATATTCCTTAAAATAAAATGTCAAATAAAACATTTTTATGGACATAATTGAACAAAAAAAAGTCAAAATTTTATAAAAAAATATAATTTTCTTTCATATTTTTATATATTTGAAGTAAAAAATGACAACATTTAATAAAATTTTCCAATGTATAGTGATTCACATACAAATAAAATGAATAATAATAAAAAAAAGATTCATCACAAAACAACAATAGATACATCTTTATTCTTATTTTAAAATCTGAAAGTAAAAACATTACAGTTATAGCTCATCACAAATTTGCAAAATTGAGCATCGTCTTCAAGGGCATATTAAAACTAATCAACAATATCATATATCCCAAATTCATCATTCTCAACAAACACATTATCATCTTCTTCGACGTAATTTTGTGCTTCCATTGTGTCATGTTGTTCTTCCATTGACTCTTTGATATCTGCAAGTTCTCCAAAGTGATCATTTCCAATCATTCCTCCTAATGGTACTTGAGGTTCCTTTGACAAATTTTCCACCTTTGATTCCCTAAAATATCCTTTCCTCAAGCCAACTTCTTGCATTTAATCTAGAAGAGATGGAATATCATTAATTCTTTGTTGAATAAAACTGAACTACATTGGGTCACTTTCAATAGCTATGCAATTCCTTCCTTTCTGTAAGCAACACGGTAATGTTGTACCTAATCACCAAATACAAAATAAATAATGAGGTCATATACTGTAAAAAGACATAAATTAAAAATAATATAAGAGTGAAGTATGATTTCATAAATATTAGATCATAATTCTTACATGAACGTGAGAACAAATCCAAAACCCAATCTCCTTCATTTGAAAATGTATCTATAAGATAATTAATTAATTCTTGTGTTTTTTGATAAATGTTATCTATCTCTCCTTTCAAATCTTTTTCCTCATATGTTATATTTCTAACCACAACATTGTATACCAATATGCTACTAGAAGTTTCTCCATCCTTTGCATTGACAAGAATAGAATTATAAGAATCATCTTTTGTCCAGGTTGCAAGATGTATACTCTCAAAATAATGTTTAAATGATTCTCCATTGGAGCTCTGAATATTAGGCTTGTGCATTTAACATAAATAAGTGCAAATTCAATTAACTTGTGAATTAATAAAATTGTTTTCTAATCTTAATTTCTTAACATACACTTTTAATATCTTACCAAATAAACTAGATCATTGTCTTTTCTTTTCCCTTGAAGCTTGATTGTACTAATACTGGTTGTGTGTCTAAATGAAATACTAGAAATCTCCAAAATGTTGATGTTCTAACTTCTGTAAATCCCATAACCACTTTATTGAAAGCTTGGTAAGTATAAGGCCCAGTATCAAATCCAATGTTTTGAGTATTATAACCATGAGAGAAAAACTAGGGAGTATTCTTTTTTAGGAACAATATTTCCAAGTTGTTCACAATCACCTAATATCAATTTATATGGAACAGTGTTGATCCCATTCCAAATATAGTGATCAAGAGTGTCATCAAGTAGAACATTTTGAACACGTCTCCTTCTTTCTCTTTCAAATTTGGCTTTTTGAATAAAACTTTCAAAAGTGTCAGGTACTCCATCTGTATTCTTCTTTGGAATCTTTAATGAAACAAACAAACATATACTTATATATCTATAAATATTAAAATAGAAATACATTATCTTACAAACGAATAATATGAATGTAATACATCAACATACATTTTTTAATGCAACAAAAAATTGTTTCAATACTGCTAAAGAGCTTGAATCTGGATAGTTGATTTTAACATCATCCCAACTTTCTTCATTCAACATCTGGACCATTTCCTCTTGTATTATCATATACACCTTGTAACTAAATAAAACAAAAATAACATTATAATGATATATATAAAAAAATTCTTAGAACATTGATATGTTAAACTGAAAAAAAAAAATCTTTTCTTATCCTAACATAAATAAAAATAACTCAACAATATTACTTTTTAAATTCATCACACATTTATTCCATTGACAATTCTCTTGACCTAACATGTGATAATATAGTTATGATAAGTTTATAATCCTTCACTCCTTGTATTGATCTCCAAGGTGTTATAGTCATATCATATGGAAGATTTTTTTAGGTCAGGATCTGTCTTAATTGTGCCACATATCAATGGTTTAGCATTCTTAACTCTCATTTTTTATACTAATATTTTCCCATAGGGTGAATATCTCATCTATTAAATCCCATACATGTCTAGCTCTAAATCCCAATTGAAAATAACTATCCACGGCTCTAAATATCTCATTTCATTTACGATTTTTTTCTTTTTTATTTTCATCATCAAGTGGGAATCCTATTTACATACAATATTGCTTCCAAAACTTGACATCAACATTTGATCTCTCCCCACGACATATTTAGGAAAACTCATTATGGATAAATATCACCCTTTGAATGAAAGTCATAGACATTCTGTACTCATTGTTTGTGTTATGATCCCATGCCCATAACGTTTCTTCTGAATCCATTAAACCGACATAAATTATGCATTTGATTGTCTCAAAAAGAGGATTATTGGGATATTCTTGTATCAATTCTCTTCTAGCCTCTACAAAATGATTTCCTCCAATAACATAATATTTGTAGTCAAAACATTTTGATCTATCAAATTCTTCCCTCATAGGAACTTCTATTGGGTCAACAAGAACTAGGTGGTCAACCACTTTTTCATATGGATTGTACCTAATCAATTCTTTCAAATTGTGAATATGCAAGTGATGCGGTTTTCTAATTTGATATTTTTCTTGTGCTTCTGTAGGTTTATAAAGTTGTTTCACATTCAACTGAAATGTGTGGCCATCATCAACTAAGTTCTTTGTCCTTGTTGTATTTCGAATGACATTTTGTATTATTTTCATAATACCATCCTCTAGATCAACGTCTACTGTTATTATTTATCTGCTACCTTTAAGACTTTCACTATAATACTTCGATATAATGATGGCTTCTTGAACATTATCAACATTTGTTTTCGTCCTCTTATTATTTAAATGTGTTTCATCTAAATCAATGATTTCTTCATAATCAATAGGAATGGACTCATCATCAGCCATCACTCTTTTGTGTTTATCTTGTTTATTATTTTTGCGAGAATGAGTGATAACCTCATTGGGACTAATCTCAACAAAATCTTCATTTGGAGTTTCCTCATTTTCAAATGTAACTCTTTTAGAATTCCTAGAATGATGATTTTTCTTTCTTCTTTCATGTTCTTCTCTGTCTACTCTTGCAGGTTCAACCTTCATTACTTTCTATTTCTTTTACCTTCCTTCTTGTGTCTTTTCAATATGAAAAGCGTTGATGACATCCATGATATTATTCTCTGTAGAGTAAATCCCCACTAACATATGTGAAAGTTGTTCAACAAAATCCTGTAAAAATAAAATATATCATTTTCATGTTAAATAAAATTAAAACATTACCATGATACTAAAAATAATAAACGACAAAAAAGTATAAATAAAAAACTTACATTTCATTTCTCAATGTCATCAACGATGGATGCATATAATTATGAAAAACATGCATTTGTGTTATAATTTATCAATTTGAAACAATATCTAAACTTTACATAAGTTATGTCTTGTTTGAAAAGTGCATAAACAATATCTGTGTCTGGCAAAAAACATATATCTTGTAACAAGCCAAGTGCCTGATCATTTCCTTGCACATGTTCTAATTCAACACAATACAAATATATATGATCTCCATTGTTGCCTTGCTTGTCTTTAACAAACCAAGAATATTCCAGTTTGTTTTCTCCTTCCACATATTTCCACTCTCTAACATTCTTCATTTCCCTTGATAGCTCATTATGTTATCATTTTGTTGCCTAACATTCATGGAGGTTTCAGTTGCAATTTTGGATGCCATTATTGCATGTCATGATAAGATATATTCATAGATAATCTCTTTCCTGTCATTTTTCCTATAAGATAAAAAAATAAAATTAGGCATTTTACATTATAATAAACTAAAAAAAAAA
>ML778004.1:1396646-1416064 GCA_009831015.1 Picea engelmannii
GTTGACTCAAATCCCTAACGTGTAATCCGGTTTCCATGACGATTGAGATTGAAGATAATTTCGAGATTTCTTGCACAGATATTTCGGTGGACTCACATTGAGGCCATTTTTTAATACCACATAAATTGGACACACAAGACCATCCCAGATCTTGCGCGTTCAAACACGAATCCTCATCTGTAAAAAATCCAAAAATACAAACCTAGTTGCGGAAGATTATGCGGGCAATCCAATCCGTAGTTGAATACATGGAAACGATAGTGGCGTAATGAAATTGAGCATTTTTTTTTAACCATTTCTTTTAAAAATTAATCAGAATTTAGAAAAATGGTTTGAATGGCATATTTCAGGTTTAGCATACATATTAGTCAGAAATTTAGAAGGTTTGAATGGCAGATTTAGTTAGAAATTTAGAAGGTTTGAATGGCAGATTTCAGGTTTAGCATACATATTATGGGTATCTTATGGATTTTTGAGGGCATTGAATTGATTTATGTATTATTTGAACAATGTAAATTTGTGATATTGCCAATAATTGTGTTGTTCATTTTGACAATAGTCACTAGTAAAAATAAAAAAAGTAAAACATTTAAACTACACAATAAGACCCATGGTTTTACAAGAGACTTAGTCCTTCTTGTTGGGCACCAGAAGCAAAACATATCATAAAACCAACATATAAACCATAGCATAAACAAACAAGATCAAACACATATCATAAAACCATAGCATAAACAAGCAAGATCAAACAAGCATTAAACCAAGCACAACAATCCCACAATTTGACAAGCGATTTATGTGGAAACCCAATGAGGGAAAAAACCACTGGCTATGATAGGCGGCAATAGTGAATCTCAAGCATACAATCATCCTCTCCTCTCATACACACAACACCTAAATATTGATTCTTGCTCTCACACACTCACCTCTCCTCTCATACACACAACACCTAAATATTGAGTCTTGTTCTCACACATTCATTACACATTGCACTCACACCTCTATGAGTATGCTCATATATATAACATCTATCACTCAGTTACATAGACTGATCATTAATAGATCACATAGTTACACGAATAGTTCATAAATAGATTGCATGCATGCACATTAACAAGATCACATAGTTACACGAACAATTCATAAATATATTTCATGCATGTGCATTAACATAGCTGCATGCATGTGCATGTGACCACATGAGGAAATTCCTTGTCATATTTCCAACAATCTCCACCTTGACAACAATTTACCTGATATATCATGCCCTTAATTAATTCATCACCTTTTCTGCAAGCCAAGAGAATCCAAACATTATCACAACTCTACACCTTATCTGAAAATACTGTTACATGAACAACGATTCACTTCAGCATGGACCATTATGTCTCCATAAATAACCTGTCTAATAGACCAATGCACTTGTCCAAATCTCATGAATCATAACCACAAACAAAATCACTGCAACCAATGTTGGTGATACTTGTGCTTCTATGTTTGAAGCACCCATTTCCATGCTCTTGATATGGTTTTTCCATGTGTCTACTGACAACACCAACTGCATGTGAAATGATTAAACTTCCTACTAGCATATAATACTTGAGACATATAACCATTTTCTTCTTCACTAATTAGGAAATAAATTTGAAGAGAACTTACAATGGAAATCCAAAGGGATTTTACCGGTTTCACATTATTCATAATGAATTTCCTGAGAATATTCACCACATACATCTGTTGTGATAACCACGCTTACCATATTTCTTGTATTTGTGTCTTTCCATGTCCGAGATTTGTTTTGTTGCTCCCAGATCCTTTATAACAAACGTCCTAACCAACTAAGCCAACCTGTTGACTTCAACCATGCTTGTGCTTGCAACAAGCATAACATATAACACCAATATAATGAATATACCATAAATAGAATGGTTATACTCACTTCTTGTAAAATTTGGCTCGTCATGAAGGAATCAAACATCTTGTACCATTTTCCTAACATGCTTCATGCCATACAATGATTTTTGAGTTTGCAAACAAATCTTTTGTTGCGATTCTGAACTAACCATTCTGGTTGTTCCATATACATCCCCTTATTCAAAAAACTCAATGTAAATTTTTTTTAACATCGAGTTGTACTATCACAACTAGTGCTAACACAACATGAATAGAAACAAGCTTTTAAAAACTGTTGAGAAACTTTCATGGAAATCAATACCTTCCAAATATCTTTATGCTACCAGTTATGCTTTGAACCTTTCATATTTTACTATGTTTGATTTTATAAAATGAGATACATCAAACATTGCATCTCTGTCCATGATGATTTTGTGGGTAGTAGGATCCCACAATATGCACCCCTTAACATCATCACCATATCAAATATCTGCATGTTTGATCTCAGTCTTGTTGAAACCAGGTCTTAAAGTTTTTATCTCTAAGACTAAAACTTTTCGTTTCTCGGATTCGGCTTTTCATAAGGTATAATCCTCGCTATCAGTCTCAAAAGCCCTGTACCGAAATCCTGAAATGGATTTATTTTTTAATAATAAAAGGAATAAAACTCAAGTGTTTTTAAAGTCTCGACGTACGTTCTGTAAAGTACTTTTAATCACGATAAATTAAAACCATAAATGGATTAATTAACAATCTTTTAACCTTTCAGGATTCGGGTTCACTCAGAAAAATACATTTTCAATACATTTCGAATCGCAAAATCCTGATCCTTGATTTCCCCAAAAAAATGGAAGTTAGTTATTGATCTTGATTAATTAAATTACTAATACCAAAGTTAAGGCCTAAAATAATCTCATCACGATTTTGAAATTCGGGGTTTAGTGGTGACATACCTTGTGTAAGCAAGATCCCCGAAACCCCGAAACGCAAAGTACCAACGCAATACCAAAGCTAAGGCCTAAACTAATCTCATCGCGATTTCAGGATTCAGGGTTTAGTGGTGACATACCTCGTGTAAGCAAGATCCCCGAAACCCCAAAACATGAAATCTCGACTCAAAATCAATGTTTAAAATGAACTAACATCGTTTTAAAAACACAATTAATGGTAATTAAACTTCTTAGGTATTTTCATTTTTCGGGTTCCGTTGAACGAGATCTTTCGAATTTTGAATTTAGAATCGCTGAAATATGGCCATATTAATAATGGATAGATGGTGATTTCTGTGACGCAAATGCGTATCTCAGAAATATTCTCTGCATTAAAGGTATTAAATTCTTGGCATCTGCGTCAGTACTTTCACCATAAAATGAGTTAACGGAAAATTGAAGGTTTGTGTTTTGAACCTTATTCTTGTTCTTTCTATCAGGAGTAAGTCGCATCTAGCCAAACTTATACACCTCTCTTCTGTGACAGGTTTTCGTTCCAATACGAAAGTTATGGCACCAAAGAAGGGACCCAAGAAGAGTGAAGATACAACTGAGATTGTCATCCTAGAGGGAGATGTCATATCCGACACCACGCCACATGCTATCGACTCGATCAAATCCTGTAGACAAATCTATGAAATTCTGGACTACGAGATCAAAATCCCCCCTAATGATTCTGAGAATAACCTTCGGGACATAGCAGAATAAGAACTTCACAAGATTGCAACACCCCCATGGCTCATGGTGTACAATGACATGATCAGTTGGGATTTAGAGAAGTTTGATATTCCAACAAGAAGCATTTTAAACGATCAAGCGGTCATTATCGGCTCATTCAGACCTGAACATATCCAGGTAATGTACAAACTCTCCCTCAATCCTAAATACATTTACAATGTCGAATTTATAGTTGAATTTTAGAGAAAGGAATGTACTGAGGCAGACCAAACTTACCCCGATTTAATCAAAGGCTGGTAGAGATGTCCATCAAAATTTAGGGCTGATACCCACAAAATTTATGCCACAACTTCTTTGAATGAGTACATGGTTTATGTAGCCATGATGCTATGCAGACTCTTCGGCAAAAGAGTCCTTGCCATTTCCCCGCAGAATGGGTGCCCTTTTTAGAGGAAGCATTAGAAGGATATAGTTTCAACTGGAGCAAGATTTTATCCGATAACATATCCAAAGAGGTTTCAGATTATAAAGCTGCAAGATCTTGAGTTCAACCAGTGGCCTTTTACATGTTGGAATACATCATGGACACAATTTGTTTTATGACTCCATTCCCCCTGATGAATTGGAGTTGGAACATAACCTACCTCGAACCCACTCACGTGTATCACTTTGAGTTGTGGGAAGAAAACACAAAAAAATCATTTTACAAAATTTGTCATTTAGTGGTAATACCAATGCATAAAATGTTTTTCAGCAGTGACCCTCCTCGCATTTATGAAACAATTTCAAAAAGCCTCAAGGCAATATCCAATTGGTTCATTGAAGAAAGATTCTCCTACAAACTGGTGTGTAGGGAAGTAGCACACCAAATAGTGAAAGGCGGTATTGGAATAGAGTTAAAGGCGGCTCAAAAGAAGTCCTCGCCAATCTTCCCTATGCACATTGGGAAATTTTCATCAAAAAATTTGGGCCATTCTAAGGTGGAAGAAAAAGCACTCGAAGAAGTCAAATTGTTAAATATTGAGTACAAAAGGCATGATCCTTATCAACTAGTGAACAAACACTTGATACACTACAATATGAAAGCATATGAACATGAGGAGTCCCCTTGGGATGACATGTTCAAAGGGACTAAGACTTATAAAGAGGTGTTAGAATGAGTACAGACACTGTCGTCTGACCTGCAAGCTAGCTTTCAGACCTTTCGGAAGCATAGACATAGTGGTCTACCCAAAGTACTACAAGGAGAAGCAATCACCCTCCCCAAGGAGTAAGAAAATGTTCCCCCAGGCTTCGAACAAGAAGCACAGAGGAAGGGCAATCCCGAAAAAAGTCCCACAGGATACGAAAAGGCCCCCCCCCAAAAAAGAGGACTTACAGACAAAAAAATCAGAGACAGAAGCAGAGAGGAGGTCCGAGAGACCTCTCGAGTCCAGAAAGGTTACTCCCCCTTCATTACCTGGTGTTGATGTCAATACACCTAAGGCGATAGGAGGGAAAGGATCTACAGAGCTAGGAAGTCCCATATCTTCCTTAACCCCCTTATAGTCCACTTTTGGATTCCCACAAACAGGAGCCCTATTTGTTGATGACCTAACCTCTATCTCCATAGATGAGATTCCTCCTTCTGATTATTTTTTCAGCAGAAAAAGGAAGGTCGTCCTGACACAAGAGATGTATATGAAGGAGGGGAGTATAGTAAAAAACATAAAGTCTTGATAGATGAACATAATTTGGAGGAGGAGGATTTCTCTACAGAGATAGCAAGTTCCATGGGAACAATGGCAACAACAAAATTTTTATCGTGGGAAACATGAGAACGAGGATACAGAAGAGTAATAACATGATAGCTCAATTACAAGATCAGTTAAAGAATGTTGAGAAGAACATCAGAGAAGAGGTGAGTAAAAGCTTGGAACAGACCAGGGCTGTCGAAAGCCTAGAAATTCAATTACTCAAATCAAGCCTAGACAAAATGAACCAGAAGATACAAGCAAGCCAGGTACAGGTCGCTCAGCAAAAGGAGCATGCAAAACAATTACAGGCTAGGTTAAATTTGATGGAAGGACGGGTTATAGATTTAAAGCATTTCCAGACCCTCTCGCTGGAAATGCATACAAAGATAGAAGTCGAGCAGCAGGGACTGATCTCCAAAATAGGGATCGTCTAGAATTACCTTGAAGAGGTAGGCAAATATCTTG
Source organism: Picea engelmannii (assembly GCA_009831015.1). Lineage (NCBI taxonomy): Eukaryota > Viridiplantae > Streptophyta > Pinopsida > Pinales > Pinaceae > Picea > Picea engelmannii. The sequence continues at coordinate 1,402,408 of ML778004.1, forward strand.
ATAATATTATTCTACTAGAAAAGGAAGCTAAAGAAGCAAGGAATACTTTCCAGAAAGTAGTTGCATGTTAATGGAATAAAGAAGAGACAGAAAATATAAAGCTCTCTGTCATAGAAAAAATAAAAGGAGACATCATGCTCAAGGTATGGGAAACAAATATGTCTGAGAGAAAGAAAATAGTCAAAGAAATCAAAAATAATTGTGAAGGAATCCTTGATTCTTTGGATAAGCAAGCATTAAGGATTGAAAAAGATGACTGCTCCGAGTCACTGCGGAAGATAAACATTGAAAAGTAGCAGTTGGACTGCAAAGAATGTTTGAAGAAGATTCAGACTGAAATTTTACAATTGAAAGAAATCAATGTCAACCTAATAAACATATGGTTGGTACAACCCAGTGTAAAATTAGAGGAAATCAAACTTTTTGACCAAATTTTTGAAGACCGGTTCCCAAAGGTACAAAGAAAGTTCTATCTGTTTGAGACTAAATATCTTCCAACACCTCCTAGAAACATTGTCCATTTTTTTGAGAAATGTATTGAATATGTAGCATCAAAGGAGGGAGAGACTTCGACTAAGCAATGAAGATCATTTGGAAACTCATACTGTTGAAATGATAGATAAACAAAAGTTAATCGTGCAACGGTTAAGGTTGCAGTTTTGTAACTACTTTTCTCCTAGGAAGTAGGAGATTGTTAACCATCAAGTATGGATGACCTTGTATAAATACAGGGAACGAAGACTAAAACATGGATTTTTGATCTCTCGGAAAAAGACTGTTGACGAAGTAATTTTGAAGAAACTCTAAATTAATAGAAATGCAGATTGAAGATTCCGGATCTTGTCACCTCTGATTTATGTGTTTCCCTATCATCTCATCTTTCTTACACATGTTTAATTGATGAATGCTTGACCACAGTTTAGTACAACCTCTACTGTGAAAATTATTATTTTTTTTATTTCAAATCATTTACAGTTTTTCCTCTGTATCCATTATCAACAGATACAAGACCTATAGATAGTTAGACTTCAACATCATATGCAACTTCATTAATATTTTTATCATTTCCTAGTCTTCTGTTACAATGTGATATTCCTCTAAAATTGATGCCTCATTTTGTTAATAGATTTATGTTTTTCTCCATATCATGCATATTTCCTTTCTTTAAAATTTAACTCAGATACAAGAAAAGGCCTACAATTTGATCTGACTATTTATTTATGTTTTAACATCATTCTCGTTACTTTGTGGAATAGAGATAATCATCCTAAAAAGAAAGCATAGAGTCTTATCCTCCTTTACTTTCCATCTTCTTGACAGTACCAACTTCAAGGTAGCCTAACAACGAGCCTGGTATCTTGGATCAAACCAACATTGCTCTAAATTTATTTAACACTATTTTACAAACAACAAATAACCGGGTTGACTTAGAACGTTCATGGGCATCAATTGAGAGAGACATCAGTATCCAGGAAAACTAGGAGTTTCAACAGAGACAGTTGAGAAATTGACAATAGCTTTTACCTTTTTATCAATCTTTATTATATTCTTATCTCCCTCTGTGTTTTTAGATGCCTTGATGGTATACTTTATATACTTAAAGTATAAACTCAGGAACAACATATTTTTGGTGCTGTTGTCGGGGATGAAGAAATGAATCTTTTCCCTTGGAAGAATGATATTAACACTTTCTTTCTTTGATAGTGAACAAAGATCGAAAAACCTTCTATGGTTACTTTTATCTTTCACTTGGCGACTTCACGATAAGTAAATTGGATTTTAGCTGAAGGAACACCAGAAAGAACCCGGACGACAAGTAGACCTCGCCAGTTTTTGATCCAGAAAAGATTTTAAAATTACGAAAGTCCCTTAGGAAAATTGTTTCACCCATACATACTATTTGTCAACCTGATTCTACACAGTCGAACGTTAAGAAAATGCTTTAGAGATCCCTCTCTCTTTCCCTTTCAACCAATACCTTCTCTTTTCCCAAAGTATATACCCTTACTACCCAGTACTCTGACAAATACCCTGTATATCCTGATTCAATTCTCCGTTGATTCTCTGATATATTCATCTTATGAGTCTAGAGAAACAAGATCTTTTCTTCTGGGACGTTCTTTCTCTAATTCCCTGTGCCTTGATAATCAGTTCCGCACAAAATTTCTGTCACATTCAATCACAACTCAAAATCTACCAAACTTCCATGAGCCTTCTCCTCATACACTCTGATTTTCAGCCTCAAATCCATCAATGGCTACACACGGAGGCAGTGCCACATGTAGTGCCGGAGGAGGAGCAGTAGGAGGCCAAGCACCACTCCCTGGAATATTTTCTAAGGTGGATGCCATATATTCCCCCCTTGTCCTCCCTGTCCCCCTACACAACCTTCCCAAAAATTACATGAAAATTATTCCCAAATTGACAGGGGAAGGAGATTTAACCACACATGAACACATCAATTTCTTTGACCAATTTGCTGACATCCTTGGAATCGAGCATGACGATGTCTATTCTAGACTCCTCGTTCAAAGTTTTGAAGGACAGGTGAGGACCTGGTTCCGAGCTTTGGCAGCGGGATCTGTAAGGTCTTACGAAGAACTTGAAAACTCTTTTATCATACAATGGGGAGAAAGGAGAGACCACCTCTATTACCTAATTGAATTTGCGGCTCTCAGGAAGAAAAACTCAGAATCAGTTCTTGAGTTCACTCAAAGATTTAACAAGTTGTATAATAAAATCTCGGTCGAGGTCAAACCTTCTCAACCCGCAACGAAAGTAACTTTCGTTGGAGCCTTTGACCCCGATTTTGCTCTATTATTAAGAGAAAGGAGATCAATAGATCTCACCAATATTCATGATGATGCCCTAGAAATTGAATCAAACATGATGGCATCAGGAAAACTAAAAGCCAAAGTAGAAACCGCGACCAAAGATAATAGAAAATTCAAAGAATAAGGCGAATCCTCTGGACAAGGGAAATCCTCGGGAGTTAAAATAGATGAGATGGCTAGGGTAATTAGAGAGATGTCAAATAATATCTCGAAAATGGAACTTGATAAAGCAAAAAAAGATCATTTTCCTAGGAAAGATTTCAGAAGGAATCCTAATCCTCAAGTCCCACAAAGACAGATTAAGAATGAGGATAAAAAAATCTCATCCCCCTTCAAGAGTGAAAACTTCATTGGAGAGGAAGACTTAGAATATTTTGAAGAGTTAGATGAGGATATAAATAATCTTGGTGATGATAGTAAATCACCCTATTTATCGAGACAAGATTATGAAAAATCTTTAAATGAAGAAAATAGATCGAAAGACGATGTAAGCAACAATACTTCTAAAGATTTGATCTATCAGGGTATTGCAGATGATATAATGGCCGAACTGCACTAGAAATACAATTTAAGACCTAGAAACATGAGCCTTCCAACTTCCCCAACGAAAAAGATCATGCTGAGGGGAGAAACTGATGAAGCAGCTCCAAAGGCTGTTAATAAGAAGACTATAAAAACCAACACCGCTGACATGCAACCTGTCAAGTCAAAGTTAGTAGGAACACCCATCGTGAAAACACAGGTCCCTGTGAGTGAAACCAAATCTACACCACAAAAGAAAGATGAAAAGAAAGGAACAGAGGTCCAAAACACAAAGAGTGATAAGGCCTTGGGAAATTTTAGTCTGGAAAATGAAATAAACAAAATCAAAATTCCTATACCTCTTGTCGAACTGGCAAAAATCCCCATGTACAGAAAACCAATTGACAAGATGATTAATTTTTCAGAAGATGAAAGCCAAGCCGATGTCATTAACTTAGAAGATGACAAGCCGAACATAGTTTTTGGTCCACATTTTGAAGGCGCCAAAGACACTGTTGCCCCCTTCTATATCACGTTAACCTTGTTCGACCAACTAATCCATAACTGTATGCTCGATTCTGGAGAATCCCACAATGTAATGTATAAATCCATTATGGATAAATTGGGTCTCGAAATCACTAGGCCTTATGGAGATTTATATTCATTCGATTCAAGAAAAGTTAAATGTATAGGCATGATTTTGGTGGTAAATCTGGCATGAATACCTGCGAAAATCATTCTCATGGACGTAGTGGTCGCCGATATCCCTCTGAAATATGGTATGATGTTATCCAGATCCTGGGGCACCAAGCTTGGAGGATCTCTCTAGCTTGACATGACATATGCTACGATTCCAGTTTTTGGAGGATAGTTCACGTGCCTATACAGAGAAACCAGGTTGGTATTCACGGTAAGTAATCTCCGCAACCTAAATAGCCACCCTGTATACATTGCAAATCAAGATTTAGGTAATTTTATTTTATCCATTGATGATGATATTGATTTAGGTATAGATGAAAGTTGTACAGAAAAAAAAAATAGAAAAAGAAAAAATTAAAAAAAAATGTATATACCACTGGTGTGTGGAAGATGTTTTTTGACGGTGCTTCATCCTACTTTGGAGTTGGAGCTGGGGCACTCCTTGTGGCCCCTGATAATCAATTCGTAATGCCCTTTTCCTATATACTAAAGTGGAATTTGGACCACACTAATAATGTATGCGAGTATGAAGCCTTAGTGTTAGTTTTCGAAGCCGTTAGGAGAATGAAAATAAAAAACCTCGAAGTCTTTGGTGATGTCGAGCTAATCGTAAACAGGTAAAACGACAATACTAGGCCAAACATCCTAGGTTGAGGTCTTACAGGAATTGCGTCTGGGATCTGATCGAAAATTTCTTCTCCTCTGTCAAAGTTCTATACATTCCAAGAACTGAAAACCAATAGGCTGATACATTTGCCAAAGCAGCCTCAACATTCACACCTTCCATCACTTTCAAACTAAAGTACCATATAAAAATGAGACACCGACCTTCCATACCCAATAACATACAACACTGACAAGTTTTTGTGGATGATGAACAACTACACAAATTTTTAGAATCAATAGATGAGTTTGTTGAAACACATGCCGACCAAGAAAACCAAAATGATCCTATTTGGATCAGGAAGGAAGGGGAGGACCCCAAAGAATTCCACGATAAAATCACCAATCATCGAATGCTTGTTCTAAAAAATAACCAGATCCCCAAGGGACTGATTCCCTTGGAAAGGTTATTTAATCAAGATGATATCCCTTTAAGATCCACTTTACAACCTTAGCCTAAAGAGGTTGAGGAGTGTGACATAGGTACCAAATAAAACCCTTGGTTGGTGAAACTATCCAAATAACTGTCCCTAGAAACCAAAAGTAAATACGTTGAGTTGCTTAGAAAATATAAAGACGTTTTCTCTTGGTCTTACGACGAACTGAGAACTTATGATACTTCTATAATAGAACATAAAATTGCTTTGAAACTTGGTGTCAATCCTTTTAAATAGAAACTTAGAAAGCTAATCCCTATGCTGCTACTAGTAATAGAAAAAGAAATAAAAAAACTCTTGGATGCCAAAATCATCATCCCAGTAAGATATTCTGAGTGGGTGGCTAATTTAGTCCCAGTAAGAAAGAAAAATGGCAAAATCAAACTGTGTATTGATTTTAGAAACCATAACCGATCGTCACTCAAAGACAATTACCCATTGCCTAAGATGGACCACATTTTAGAGAGAGTAGTTGGAGCTAACAGAATGTCGATGATTGATGGTTTTTCAGGTTACAATCTGATCGTAGTACAAAAAGATGATAACAAAAAAATGGCTTTCACTACCCCTTTGGGTACCTTCATGTACAATAAAATACCTTTTGTCTTGATGAATGCAGGGACAATCTTCCAGCGAGCCATGGACATCGCCTTCGAGGGTGAGAGAGATAAATTTGTTGTTATCTATCTTGATGATCTGACTGTTTTTTCAAAATCTGATGCAGAACATCTAGTGCACTTGAAGTAAACTTTTGAGAAATGTTGTAAATTTAGTTTGTCCCTCAATCCCAAAAAATCTCATTTCACTATGCGAGAAGGTAAGTTATTAGGTCATATAGTGTCTAAATATGAAATCAAAATCGATCCCAAAAGAATTGAAGCAATAGATACTATAAACATCCCTAGAAATGTAAAAGAAATTCAATCTTTCTTAGGAAAAATAAATTTCTTGAGAAGATTCATCCCTAACTTCGCCAAAATTGTGAAGTTGATCACATATATGTTGAAAAAGAACAGTGAGACAAAGTGGACAAGTGAAGCAAAATAATATTTTCAACGAATCAATAAATTTATGAGCGAAGTGCCAGTCTTGGCAAGTCCTGATTACATAAAAGAATTTCTGATTTTATCCTTCGCTTCCGAACACACTATCGCAGCTATATTGTTACAGAAAAACGAAGAAGGCTTTGAACAACCCATTTTTTTCCAGTAAAAGTCTGAGAGATGTTGAGTTGAAATATAATACACTAGAAAAACAAGCTTACGCAATGGTAAAGGCTCTTAAGACCTTCAGAACGTATGTATTACATTTGAAGATCATAGCCTATGTTCCTACAAGCTCTGTTAAAGACATACTGGTTCAACCAGATAGTGATGGGAGAAGAGGCAAATGGTTAGCTAAGATTTAGGAGTTTGATCTGGAAGTCAAACCAACAAAACTCATTAAAGGCCAAGGTCTGGCTAAATTGCTAGCTGAATCAAACTTGCAGGCACTCGGAACAAATCAACTGCAAGAAGAAAAGGATTTCCTAGAGACAAAGGAACTCGATTTCACTACACCTATAGTTGAGATAGAAGACAGGTTTTCTTCTTCAGTCTGGTACCGTGATATTGTTTCTTACATATTGACTCTTTAATGTTCCAGTGAACTAACCCCATCTAAATCTAGGACACTGAAGCTACATGCTATAAAATATTGTATTATAGACCAAAAATTATATTGGAAAGATCCCCTGGGTTTCTTGCTGAGCTGTTTAGTCGAGACCGAAACCGAAAAGGTTATAAATGAGTTCCATGAGGGAGTGTGTGGAGGAAACCACGCTTGGCGAGCCACAACTTATAAAATCTTAACAACTGGATATTACTAGCCCAAACTATTCACAGATGTAAACACCAAAGTCCGAACTTGTATTCCCTGTTAATTGTTTATAGGTAAACAAAAAGTCCCAGCTTTACCTCTAATTCTAGTTAAAACCGAAGCCCCTTTTCAACAATGGGGTCTTGATTTGATCGGAGAGATTCACCCACATTCTAGTGCTCACCACAAGTGGATTATAACTGCAATAGACTATTTTACTAAGTGGGTGGAAGCTATTCCCATGAGAAACGCAAGTGACGCAGTTGTAATCAATTTTCTAGAAGAAAATATTTTATCCAGATTCGGCTATCCCCGAAAGATAGTCACCGATAATGCACAAGCGTTTAAATCAATGGCTACGATAATCTTTTGCCAAAAATTTAACATCATATTAGGACACTCCACAACTTATTATCCACAGAGAAATGGTTTAGCTGAGTCATCTAACAAAAGTATGCCAACTGTGATCAAAAAAATATTGACTGAGAACAAGAAAATGTGGCATATCCATTTGAAATACACTCAATGGGCCAACAGGATAAGTACCAAAAGGGCAATTGGGACATCCCCTTTTCAGATGGTATATGGCAGTGATGTTATTTTACCAATCAATCTTACTCTGCCAGTAATGAAACTTTGGCAAGATTCAAACGAAGAACCTAACGACATTACCGGGAGAGCAAACCAACTAATCAAAGTTCAGCAAAATAGAGAAGAAGTAAACGAAAAGTTGCAGAGATATCAAGATAAGATGAAGTCTTTATTCGATCAAAAGGCTAAGGATAGAGATTTTCTCTCTGGAGATATGGTATTAAAATGGGAAACCAGGAGAGAAGACACTGGCAAACATGACAAGTTCTATTTGATCTAGTCTGGCCCTATAGAGTCTTAGCCTCAAAAGGAAAAAATTCTTTTCCATTAGAAAATCTCAATGGAGACATTCTGAGCACCCCTGTAAATGGGTGAAACCTTAAACACTACATGCAGTAATATGTTTTCAAACTTTCGTTGTACACACCGGTTTAATTCCATGTTTTCTTTATAGTTACATTGCTTTCGGTAAGTTTAATTCTGTTAAAAAAAAATGAAAATTTTCAGAAAATGCAAATACAAAACAGTTCAAATCTAGCTGTTCACAAAATTTGTATGAGTGTCTGACAGTTATCAGATCATTTTATTTGCAGGAAAATCGTCAAGGAATCACGAGATCAACTATACTATAAGGGTAATATGCATGAATAATCATGATAAATACTTACCAAAAAGGTAATAAGTAAACAATCTTTTGGTTGTAAATACAATGAACTACTAAGGTATGAACTCTTACTTGGGAACCTGAGTTAAAAATGTCTTAAGAGGTACCAATGAACGAGACACTAAATTTCATGACAGTTAAGGAAAAATAAATAAATAAATAAATAATAATAATAATAATAATCGTTAGCACTCCTAAGTTTCCGAGGTTCTCTCACCTTTTTCCTTCGATCACTATCAAGCTTACTCTTCACCCAACCTTGACTATTTTCCCATTAGTCTCTTAAAAAAAAAAGAGAAAGAAAAAAGGAAAAGGTCCCATCTTAATTTCGGAAACGTTCAAACTAGCTTTCAAAGTGAGGATAGGTAAAATTCTATGTTTCTCCTAAACTTTGGCTGAACCAGAAGTATGTTTGGGCTAATCCTAACCTTTTTAGTCATTCTAGCAGAAATAAAATGATCGTTTTCGCTCAAGGGAAGTCCCTAAGAAATATTAATAAGTTTTCTCCTAGATTCTCCATAAAGTTAAAGTGTCTGAGGGCCAAAAGAAGATTAATCTAGAGCTATTTAATAAGTGTACAGACCTTTGCTGTAAAAAAATTTAAGCAATATATTTTCCCTGAGTATGTTACATACTTATTGATTGCCCCCACTTCATAACAAAAGTGTATATAAAGAGATGGTGAAAGGAAATTCATTATTGATTGCCCCCATCTAATCTAAAGAGATGGTGAAAGGAAATTCATTATTGATTGCCCCCATCTAATCTAAAGAGATGATGAAAGGAAATTCATTATATGATTTCCCTCATCTCGGTCATGTTGAAACTAGGTCTTAAAGTTTTTATCTCTAAGACTAAAACTTTTCATTTCCAGGATTCGGATTTTCATAAAGTATAATCCTCGATATTAGTCCCAAAATCCCATTACTGAAATCTCGAAATGGCTTTATTTTTTTATAATAAAAGGCATAAAACTCAAGTGTTCTTAAAGTCTCGACGCACGTTTTGTAAAGAACTTTTAATTACGATAAATTAAAACCCTAAAGGAGTTAATTAACAATATTTTAGCCTTTCGAGATTCGGGTTCACTAAGAACAATACGTTTTCAATACATTTCGAATCGCGAAATCTCGATCCCCGATTTCGCAAAAAAAATGGAAGTTGGTTATTGATCTTGATTAATTAAATTACTAATACCAAAGTTAAGGCCTAAACTAATATCATCGTGATTTTGGGATTCCGGGTTTAGTTGTGACATACCCTTTGTAAGCAAGATCCCCGAAACCCTGAAACGCGAAGTCCCAACTCAATACCAAAGCTAAGTCCTAAACTAATATCATCGCGATTTTGGGATTCGGGGTTTAGTGGTGACATACCTCGTGTAAGCAAGATCCATGAAACCCCAAAACACGAAATCTCGGCTCAAAATCAATGTCTAAAATGAACTAACTTCATTTTAAAAACACAATTAATGGTAATTAAACTTCTTAGGTATTTTTATTTTTCGGGTTCCGTTGAACGAGATCTTTCGAATTTTGAATTTAGAATTGCTGAAATACAACCATATTAATAACGGATAACTGGTGATTTCTGTGACGCAAATGTGTATCTCATAAATATTCTCTGCATTAAAGGTATTAAATTCTTGGCAGCTCCGTCAATACTTTCACCATAAAATGAGTTAACGAAAATTAAAGGTCTTTGTTTTGAACCTTATTCTTGTTCTTTCTATCAGGAGTAGGTTTCATCCAAACAAGCTTATACACCTCTCTTATGTGACAATTTTTCATTCCAATACGAAAGTTATGGCACCAAAGAAGGGACCCAAGAAGAGTGAAGATACAACTGAGATTTTCATCCCAGAGGGAGATGTCATATCCGACACCATGCCACATGTTATCGACTCAATCAAATCCTGGAGACAAATCTATGAAATTATGGACTACGAGATCAAAAATTCCCCTAATGATTTCGAGAATCACCTTCTGGACATAGCATAATCATAACTTCACAAGATTGCAGCACGCCAATGACTCATAGCCTACAATGACATGATCTGTTGGGCTTTAGAGAATATTGATATTCCAACGAGAAGCATTTTAAATGATCAAGTGGTCATTATCGGCTCATTCAGACCTGAACATATCTAGGTAATGTACAAACTCTCACCCAATCCTAAATACCTTTACAATGTCGAATTTATCGCTGAATTTCAGAGAAAGGAATGTACTGAGGCAGACCAAACTTACCCCAATTTAATCAAAGGCTGGTGGAGATGTCCATCAAAATTTAGCGCCGATACCCACAGAATTTATGCCACAACTTCTTTGAATGAGTACATGTTTTATGTAGCCATGATGCTGTGTAGACTCTTTGACAAAAAGAGACCCATTCATTTCCCCGCAAAATGGGTGCCCTTTTTAGAGGAAGCATCAGAAGGATATAGTTTCAACTGGAGTAAGATTTTATTCGATAACATAGCCAAAGAGGTTTCAGATTACAAAGCTGCAAGATCCTGAGGTCAACCAGTGGCCTTTTACTTGTCGGCATACATCATGGACACAATTTGTTTTATGAATCCATTCCCCCTGATGAATTGGAGTTGGAACATAACCTGCCTCGAACCCATTCATGAGTATCACTCTAAGCTATGGGAACAAAATGAAAAAAATTCATTTTACAAAATTTGTCATTTCATGGCAATACCAATGCATAAAATGTTTTTCGGTTGTGACCCTCCTCGCATTTCTGAAACAGTTTCAAAAAACCTCAAGGAAATAGCTGACTGGTTCATTGAAGAAAGCTTCTCCTACATCAGGGTTTATGGGTGCTCAATCCCCCCTCATGCGCTTCCAAAATTCCTCCCGGACAAACTGGTGTGTAGGGAAGTAGCACACCAAATAGTGAAAGGCGGTATCAGAATAGAGCTAAAGGCGGCTCAAAATAAGTCCTGGCCAATCTTCCCTGTGCACATCGAGAAATTTTCGTTACAAAAATTGGGCCATTCCAAGGTGGAAGGAGAAGCACTCGAAGAAGTAAAATTGTTAAATATTGAGTACAAAAGGCACGATCCTTATCAACTAGTGAACAAAAACTTGATACACTATAATATGAAAGCATATGAACATGAGGAGTCCCCTTGGGATGACATGTTCAAAGGGACTAAGAATTATAAATAGGTGTTAGAACGAGTACAAACACTGTCATCCGACCTGCAATCTAGCTTTCGGACCTTTCAGAAGCATGGACAGAGTGGTTTGCCCAAATTACTGCAAGGAGATGTAATCACCCTCCCCCAAGAGAAAGAAAATGTTCCCCTAGGCTTTGAACATGAAGCACAAAAGAAAGGTAATCCCGAAAAAATTGGCACAGGATACAGAAAGGCCCCCACAAAACAAAGAGGCCGTATAGACAAAAAAATCAGAGACAAAAGCAGAGAGGAGGTCTGGGAGACCTCTTGAGTCCAGTAAGCTTACTCCCCCTTCATCACCTAGTGTTCATGTCAATATGCCTAAGGTGATAGGAGGGAAAGGATCTATAGAGATAGGAAGTCCCATAGCTTCCTTAACCCCCTTACAGTCCTCTTTTGGATTCCCACAGACATGAGCCCTATTTGTTGATGACCTCACCTCTATCTCCATAGATGAGATTCCTCCTTCTAATTATTTTTTCAGTAGAAAAAGGAAGGTCGTCCTGAAACAAGAGATGTATATGAAGGAGGGGAGTGTGGTAAAAAAACATAAAGTCTTGATAGATGGACAAAATTTGGAGGAGGAGGATCTTGCTACAGAGATAGAAAGTTCCATGGGAGCCATGGCAACAACAAACTTTTTTACCATGGGAAACATGATAACGAGGATAAAGAAGAGTAATAACATGATAGCTCAATTAGAAGATAAGTTAAATAATGCTTAGAAGAACATCAAAGAAGAGGTGAGTAAAATCTTGGAACAAACTAGGGCTGCCGAAAGGCTAGAAATTCAATTACTCAAATCAAGCCTGGAAAAAATGAACTAGAAGATACAAGAAAGTCAGGTGTAGGTCGCTCAACAAAAGGAGCATGCAGAATAGTTACAGGCTAGGTTAAATTTGATGGAAGGGCAGGTTATAGATTTAAAGGATTTCCAGACCCTCTCGCTGGAAACACATACAAAGATGGAAGCCAAGTAGCAGGGACTGATCTCCAAAATAGGGATCGTATAGAATTACCTTCAAGAGGTAAGCGAATCTCTTGATAATATTATTCTACTAGAAAAGGAAGCTAAAGCAGTAAGGAATACTTTCCAGAAAGTGGTTGCATGTTCAGGGAATAAAGAGGTGACAAAAAATATAAAGCTCTCCATCACAGAACAAATAAAATGAGACATCATGCTCAAGGTATGGGAAACAAATATGTCTGAGAGAAAGAAGATAGTCAAAGAAATCAAATATGATTGTGAAGGAATCCTCAATTCTTTGGATAAGCAAGCATTAAAGATTGAAAAATATGACTGCTCTGAGTCACTGGGGTAGATAAACATTGAAAAGCAGCAGTTGGACTGCAAAGAAGGTTTGAAGAAGATTCAGATTGAAATTTTACAATTGAAAGAAATCGATGTCAACCTAATAAACAGATGGTTGGTACAACCCAGTGTAAAATTGCAGGTGATCAATTTTTCCGACCAAAGTTTTGAAGACCGGTTCCCAAAGGTACAAAGAAATTTCTATTTGTTTGAGACTAAAGATCTTCCAACACCTCCTAGAAACTTTGTCCATTTTTTTGAGAAATGTATTGAATGTGTAGCATCAAATTAGGGAGAGACTTGGACTAAGAAATGAAGATTATTTGGAAACTCATACTGTTGAAATTATAGATAAATAAAAGTTAATCATGCAACGATTAAGGTTTCATTTTTGTAACTACTTTTCTCCTAGGAAATAGGATATTGTTAATCATCAAGTATGGATGACCTTGTATAAATACAGGGAGCGAAGACTAAAACAGGGCTTTTTGATCTCTCGGAAAAAGACTGTCGACGAAGTAATTTTGAAGAAACTCTAAATTAATAGAAATGCAGATTGAAGATTCCAGATCTTGTCACCTTTGAGTTATGTGTTTCGCTATCATCTCATATTTCTTACACATGTTTAATTGATGAATGCTTGACACTTCATTTTAGTACAACCTCTACTGTGAAAATTATTATTTTTGTTATTTCAAATCATTTACATTTTTTCCTCTGTATCCATTATCAATAGATACAAGACCTGTAGATACTTAGATTTCAATATCATATGCTTCATTAATATTTTTATCATTTCCTAGTCTTTTGTTACAATGTGAGATTCCTCTGAAATTGATGCCTCATTTTGCTAATAGCTTTATGTTTTTCTCCATATCGTGCATATTT
>ML778004.1:1417851-1437600 GCA_009831015.1 Picea engelmannii
ACCTTTTATGTGAACAGAGGTGGTGAGACACAATAGACAGACATAGCTTCATCAACCATACCTGTAGTTGAGTTTTCTTCTTTTGTGGAGTCCTCTTTTGATGTTTGTTGTCTTTTCCAACAATCCTTCTTGAGATGCCGAGATTTTCCACAGAAATAACATTTTGCCTTACCCTTACTTTCTTTTGAATTAGACCTCGCTATACCTTTCTGATCTTTCCATCCTTCTGTAGATTGACCTCTGACCACCATTGCTTCTACTGTTGAGGTTTTCTTACTAGATCTTCTCCTCATTTCCTCAGACAATAGAGCTCCCATAACAGTGTCATAATCAATGACACTCGTTTTGTTAAACAACACAATTGTGACTAGATGATCCCAAGACTCAGGCAACAAACACAGTAGCGTAACCGCCTTGTCCTCATCTTCAAAGTTTACTTCCATACTAGTTAATTTACAAATCAGAGTATTGAAAACATTCAAGTGATCAACAATTTTCGTACCTTGTTTCATCTGCAAGTTGTACAACTGCCTGTTTAAGAAGATTATGTTTGACAAGTTCTTTGTCATATACAAAATCTCCAGTTTGGTCCACAAACTTGTTTTTGTCTTCTCTTTAGCGAATTTAAACAACAACTTATCTACCAGACACAAACAAATAGTACCAAGGGCTCTTGCATCCAGATCCTCTCAGTCTTCGTCTATCATGCTTATCGGTTTCTTTGAATTTCCAGCCAAGGCCTCTAGCAATTCTTGTTGCACAGACAGATATTGCATCTTGAGCTTCCATAGTGCAAAGCTATTCTTACCACTGAACTTTTCCACCTCAAACTTGGAACTCTACACTTTCACCATTAGCACAAAAAAAAACCCACCCAAACTATAGCTTATACTAGATCGAGCCCTTTTAAAAATGGAAAAACCAATCTTAAGTTCAAAGTTGAACCAAAAATAAAAAAATATTAATTTAAAAGATTTAACCACAAAAACCTTTTAAAAAATATATCCGCCTCTTGGTATAAAAATATCCACTTAAGCATCCTCCACTCATTTTAATAAAGGCGACTCTCCATGCATAATAAAACAAAAAAGTATATATCCACCTCTTCGTATAAAGATATCCACTTAAGCATCCTCCACTCATTTTAATAAAGGGGACTCTCCATGCATAATAAAACAAAAAAAAAAATTGTATAAAGATATACACTTAAGCATCCTCCACTCATTTTAAAAAAAGGCGACTCTCCAGGCATAATAAAACATAAAAAGGTTGGAGGAGATTTCACCTAATCTACCTTCGGGGCTCCCAAGTTCCTTGCAGACAGAGCATGAGGGATCTACTTCATTGGCGGATACAATTACAACGACTCCTACTTCTTTTATTCCAGAAAATACAGTTCCTCTTCCGGTGTTCCGTGGTAAGGATCTCATCTTGCCTAGCTCGAATATTGGAACCTCATCTTCCATTCCTTTAGACCAGGGGTCCAATTCATATGCCTGGTCACGAGGTATCAGTTCAGAAATACCCCCCCTACAGACTAGAAGTTCCAGAAAAAACAAGGATAAATTGAAATTGCAGCATTCGGATCCAGCACCTTCTTCCCTCGACAGCAAAGCCCTTAGAGCATTGAAAGCTTTGGCTCGTTCTAAGTAATGTTAATTCTCTCATTGAACATAAGAGGGTTTGGAGGTCCCCTCAAGTCAGCCTCCTTCAGAAGACTATTAGAGAGCACAAAGCCTGACATCTTACTTCTCCAAGAAACTCTCTCAACGGACCAAAAAGCCATAGATTTTTTGCATTTATTTCGTCCATCATGGGTCTCAGCAGCAGTAAATTCTATTGGAACTTCCGGAGGTCTGTTGGTGGCTTGGGATCCCAGCCTTTTCAACTTCAGAGCCTATCTTTCTAGTGGTGGTATCCTGATCCTCGGCCGTTGTTTGGCTTCCAGCAAGATATTGCATTATTAAATTTGTATGGGCCCTGTGTTGATAAACAGAGTTTTTGGTCTAATTTGGATTCTTCCGGACTTCTCTCCTTACCAAACCTCATCATTGGTGGAGATCTAAATTTGATTATTTCGGCTGATGAAAGTTGGGGAGGTTCCTTCCTGCCAGGTCCTACGGAAGCTCTCTTCAAAAGGATCTTTGACAAAAACAATCTGATTGATATTCGGCCGAGTCGACTCACTCCAACTTGGAGAAATGGGAGGACTGGAACTGCTGCTATTGCCAGAAGACTTGACCACTTCCTGGTTGCTGAGAGCATAGTATCTTCGGCGATGTTTCCTTCATCTTGGGTAGAATTTCCTTTTGTATCTGATCACGCTCCTGTCCTTCTGCAGTTGAGGCTACAAACGCTGCAACCTTCTCCACCTTTTAAGTTTAACCACCACTGGCTTGCGTCCGAGTCATACTCCAATTTGGTTCATTTGGTGTGGAGGGATCCTCAATTTCTTTCTGAGGTAAATCCCCAAAGGCGCCTAGTGTGGAAACTGAAAACACTTAAATCTAAGTCGCGGGAATGGTTTCATGATCTAAGAGCTGTGCAGAAATCGACTTTAACCGAGCTGGAAGCGGATATTAAACATCTACTACAATCCTCCTCCGTTTCCACTTTGTCCTTGGAGATGGCGGCCACTCTAAAATTGCTGGAAACAAAGAGAGACTCCATACTTCTCTCAGAGGAAAAACAAATGAGATTACAAAGCCGTGAGACATGGTTAAATTAAGGTGATACAAATTCAAAATTTTTTCATCATGTGGCAAGCTTCAACAGAGCCAAAAAGTTTATCTGGTCTATAAAAGGCAGCGGAGAAGATCCTATTAGCGGTCAAAGGGCCCTTCAGGATGAATCCATCTCACATTATAGTCGACTCTATAAAAAATCAAACAATCTGGACTTACAGGGGATGGTGTCCACGACCACTCTTTTTCCCAGCTTTGTCTCTTTAGCAGAAGCAGCCGACTTATACAAACCTGTTACCTTACCTGAGTTAAAACAAATTTTGGTTAAATTCAAGTCGGAAAGAAGTCCTGGGCCTGATGGCTGGACGACTGAATTTTTTTGCTTCTTTTTCGAGTTGGTTGGACCAGATCTCCTTCAAATTGTGGAAGATACCCGTATCACTGGCAAGATAGTGGGTAGTCTCAATTCAACATTTTTAGTATTAATTCCGAAGGAAAGTAATCCTCTCTCCTATAGTGACTTCCGTCCAATATCACTCTGCAACCTCATTTACAAGCTAATTTCTAAGGTCATTTCAAACGGGATCAAGCCATTCCTAGAGAGGAGGCTCACTGCAGAGCAATTGGATTTCCTAAGGGGCAGGAGGATTCAGGATGCGATTGGCGCTGCTCATGAAGGTATCCACAGTATTAAGAAGTATAAACAAAAAGCCCTGGTTATGAAATTAGATCTCAAACAAGCGTTTGATTGTATTGACTAGGAGTTCCTGAGATTGATTCTATTCTCAGCTGGTTTTGGTGAATTGTTCATCGATTGGATTATGTCATGCGTATCTAGTGCTAATTTTGCTGTATTGATAAATGGTGAGGCTTCCAGTTTCTTCAAAAGTGAGAGGGGGATCCACCAGGGATGTCCTCTCTCCCCGTATCTCTTTATTCTGATCATGGAAGGACTCAGCCTTCTTCTCAATCAAAAACTCTCCGAGAAACTCATCTCAGGTATAAAGATCTCTAAATTTATAAAATTACTACATCTCCTTTTCGTGGATGACGTTCTTCTCTTGTCAAAGGTTGTTTTAACGGAGTGGTTGAAAATCCTCGAGGTTCTACAGCTGTTTTGTTCTTCTTCTGGTTTATCCATAAATTTCTCCAAATCTTTGGTTTATCACTGGGGTCTTTCGGAAAATGAACTGCACAATCTCACGGAAGTAGTTCCATTTACTTTTGTAAACCTGAGTGAAGGATTCAAGTATCTCGGTTTTCAGTTGAAATTGGGATCATCCACACCGGAAGATTGGAAAGGGCTGGTGGCACATTTTGAAAGAAGGATAAATTTCTGGTGTAACAAATGGCTGTCACTGGGGGGCCGATACATCCTCATAAATTCGGTTCTGGAAAGTCTTCATGTTTTTTGGATGTCTCTGGAAAAACTACCAAATAAGATTTTGATTATTTTACGGAGACTCATCTCAAACTTTCTGTGGAACAGTCAACCGGGTCACTTTCACTTTCACCTTTGCAGTTGGGCTGAACTGTCAAAACCAAGGAAATTTGGGGGTTGGGGGTTCATGAACTTACCCCTGTTCAATACGGCACTTCTAGCAAATAACTTTTGGAGAGCAGCCACCTTTGATAGTATCTGGCATAGGATTATAGCAGACAAATATTTGGGATCCTTATCTATTGCCAGATGGATCCGTAAGCCCGTTTTTCAGTTAAGAAAGTCTTCTCCCTTCTGGAAATGTTTGGTCTCTTCAATTCCTGTTATTCTTCATTGGCTTGTTTGGAATCCAGGAGATGGGACTGAGATTCATATAGGTGAAGACAAGATACTTGGTATGGGTGACCGGTCCCTTCTTTCCTTCGAGCTGCGGTCTCATCTCCGGCAACAAAATATAATTTATCTTGCACAGGTAAAATCTCAGCCTGGGTGTCGCGCCCTTCCAGATAATTGGCAGGATAGTGCGATTTTACATCTGAGAAACCAATCAGCGGTGGAGTGGGACCACTACACCATGGCCCTAAAAGAAAATGGAGTCTCACTATACCCTTGCCCGGATTCTCTTCGTTGGACTGGGGGAGATGCAATAGGGTTTTTGACTGTTAAGAACTTATATAATGCACTTGTAAACCAGTGTTATTCCACACTGGATAGCTCGTGGCTTACACAAATCTGGCGATGGGAGATCCCAGTGAAGATAAAATTATTCTTTTGGATCGCTGGCAGGGAAAAAACACTAACCTGGAACGCATTTCGCCGGAGAGGATGGGAGGGGCCGCGCATCTGCCTCCTCTGTTGCAAAGAATCTGAAGACATTCATCATTTTCTAGTCCATTGTTCTTTCACACGTTTGGTTTGGTCAAAGGTGCTCTTTTACCTTTCGCTGCGTTCAACCTGGTGCGGCACTTATCTCTCAGATTGCTATATAAATTGGCTGGCACAAAAAGCGACTCCAAAGACTTTACCAACTCTTGTCTCCTGGCAAATTTGGAAGGCCCGTAATCGAGCTACCTTTGAATCCAGTTCCCCCACACTGCAAGACGTGATTCAAAAGGTGTTGATTACCTTCAATTGGAAACATTCCCCTCTATTGCTCCCAAAACAAAAAGACTGCGTTTTAAATTTGCAGGCTGGCTACACAGTAGCATGCTTTGATGGTGCGGCTAGGTCCAGTGGTGGCTGTTGTGGGGCGGGGGGTTTCTTCAAAACCCATCCCTCCAGGATTACATTGTGGTTCTTAAATTGCGGCGAAGGCACAAATAATAAAGCTGAGATTTTGGGCTTATGGGCAACCCTCTTTCTCGCCTCCTGCTGGTCCATAAGCCACCTTCTTGTTCTAGGGGACTCTTGCATTATCATTGATTGGATTTCTCGCAAGTCCAAGCTCCAATCAGTCCATATTGATAGCTGGAAATTTAAAACGATGGAGCTCTCCAAATCTTTTGCCGACATCAACTTTCAGCATATTCCAAGAACACAAAATAAAGAGGCGGATGCCCTCTCAAAAAGGGCATTAAAGGAGCCAGTGGGCAGACTCTCGGTTTTCCATAGAGATGGTGGGATAGAGAGTCCTATCACATCTTTAAATGTATTTGAATGATGGGAGCTGCTTTCTTTCCATTGTCTATTGGGCTTTCCGTGGGGACCTTACTTTTGCTGTTTTTTTATTTTCTCCTCTCGGCACATTCCTGAATGCTTGTTATGATCTCTCCCTGTGGGTGGGTTTTCAGCACTTCGGCAGTTGCGGGTTGCTATTCATTGTAAACAATTTATACTTTATATAAATTGGAGCAATTTTCACTTGGAAAAAAAACATAAAAAGGTTTGAATTTCATACCATGATATCATTGCATGATTTTAATATCGCATGCACTTTCCAAAAATTCACCTTTCCAAGGTTATCGCTCCACCAAGTATGTCCAATACCCAAAGGCTATCACTCATCGCGCTTGATATGTGATGGGATGATACGATACTACGACTGCTATGATCTCCAAAAGCATGGGGAGTGATGCGATGATGCTAGACCATCAATGCTATGATTTTCAAAAGCACCGAAAGTGTAATGTTGAGAGTGATTATTCTTTTCAATGATTTTTTAGGAAGAAACATATTTTCTTAATCATTAAGTTCATTCAGGTTGTATATAACTTCTTTAGTTTTGTAACAAATTAAACCTTTTAAATATTTTAGAAGTATTCCTTCTTATCGAAATTATATCCTTTTTAATATTTTTTTAATATTAAACCATCATAAATAAACATGAGTAATAATATCTTCAAACCTCAAAGAGGTTATGTGATTGGAGATTCAACATCGTTCAAGATTTCTTTTATATATATATAATTTTTATAAAATTATACATTAAATTTTAATAGTATAAGTGGTATTCATACTTAAATTTTCATGTTTCATTATAATGGGAGCAAATTTTTTATACATTTACTTATTTATATTTAAAATACCATTAAAAAATTATTTTTCACTACAATATATTTTATAATTATTAAATATTAATATTAATATTATCATAAATTCATTTGAATTATATATCTATTAATAATGTCAACATTATTTTAAAATATTTTAATTTATTAACATTATTTATAAATATTATATATTTATTAGACTTAAATTATGTAATCTATTATTTATTATTATTATTTTTTTTTTATATATTAGTAGATTGATTATGTGATATCTACCTATACAACAAAATAATAAATTTTGATCTATTGAACAACCATGAGTACTTGCTATTCAACAAAAATAAATCTAATCCTTCTAAATCTTCTATAAAATAAGAACAATATTGACAATCTATATGATAATTTTATAAGATTTCTAGAAAATCCAGAAGAATGATTCTAGTGAATCCTTAAAATCCAATAAGGTAATTAGGTTACACAACTCCAATTAAAAGGGAAAAATGGTACTATACAAATAGAAGAGAATCTTTTGTTCATATATAAGCTAGAAGTTTTAGAGGAAATTTGATTCATCAAAGTAAAGAAAACAATATGATTCCCTTGAGAGACTTGAGTTCCTACCTTAAAAGTAATTACTATAAGTCCCCTAATTTCATGGACAATATTCAAACCAATATGATTCCCTTGAGAGACTTGAGTTCCTACCTTAAAAGTGTTTACTGTAAGTCCCCTAATTTCATGGACAACATTCAAACCATCAGTAAAAATGAATATTTTTTTTCCATAGATGAGATAGAATTTGGGGTTAAGCGGCTCACAAAAGGGAAAGTTAAGGACATCAAAGGCTACCAAGCATAAATCTTAATAATTGGAGGGCCTATTCTCATCCCTCACATCCACAAGCTCTTTAGTTTAGCTCTCAAGTAGGGATTCCGTAAACCCTAGACAAGAAGCCTCATTGTACCTATTTCTCAAATTGGGGACTGATCTGAAAATAGAAGGTTGACTTGTTGTGCTATGCAAGCACCCTCTACTTCATTAAAATAAAATTTATAGGACCTTGCTTCATGTGTTAAAATATGCAAGATAAATTATGTGCCAAGTTTATGCATCTTCTTTTAAATGTTCATGTGTGAGGAAATGTTATTTTAAATGGTTAAATATGTACTTTGAATAAATACACAACAACATAACTTGCAGAAATAAACCATCAAACTCAGAACAATCACAACATGATAAAGGAGTTCACCCCCCTCCGGGCTACATCTCCTTGAGCCTCCATTAATGGACTTGGCTCTCTGGGATTAATTTGTCAAAATCTCTTTTACAAGCTGCTACTCAAATCCAATGGAAATTCTGCCTATACCATTGGGATCAGAACACATAAAAACCCCAAAAATGACTAATAAAACTCTGAAAATGGATCATGGCTCATCCGGGCATGACCTCTTCTACATGTGGCCTTAAGCTTCCCTGAGCTTCCCTTTGGCAAAAACACCTGTAAAATTCCTCAAAAGCCTCTAAAACTTGTCCCAATGTGTTAAGAGCATGATAATTAGCCAAAAATGATTATTCAATCACAGAAAACAGACATAGGCTCACCAAAACATGACTTCAATCAATGAGGGCTTCAAGCTCCCTAGAGCTTGTTGAAACTTCAATGGCTAAAAAAATGCAAAATAAGTCTTAAAATGGCCTTGATAACAGTGCCAATGGATTCAGGACGTCCAAAAACCCCTAGCTGGGCTTTTACGACACCTCAATTGGCCAAAAAAATGAGAAAGATAGGCCTCCTGCCATTCTCTTCCTTCAAGCTTGCTGTCTCTGGTTCCCCAAAATGCACCTCTGTGTGCTTGAACCCAGAACACGCTCCAAATTCATGTTTAAACCAAGCACCGCATAACTGGCTAAACTGTCAAACGGTTAGGTGCGCCCAACCCCTAACCGCTAAGACCACGAGCATATGAGAAACCACCCGAAACCATGGGCTAGAGAAAAAAGGGGCTAGGTTTCAAGCCAATGGTGAAATGACAAGTGTCCAGCCAACTATTGGTTATAACCGTTCAAACCAAAACCAAATGCGTGTGCACCCGCCGTGTGGTAAGTGGTCACATGGCTTTACACAAGACCGCGGGCAAAAACGCATGGAGATTTGAACACGTGCGCAGGTGGTTATATGGTAAGCAATAGGACCGGGGCTAACCTTTTTGTACCAATTCCCACGCCAAAGCTCTGTGCATAAAACTGTGGTCACATATAAATTCATGCGACCGAGGCTGGGGCTAAGCCCCAGCCTGGACCCGCCCTATATCAAATTGCAATACAATTTAAATATAATTAAATCCATTGTTTAAAGAAGCACCACCGTGTGGGCTAGTGGTAGCCCACACACTACCAAAGCGCGATCCAATAAAGGGGTGCCATGTGGTAGCCCATGACTGGGCCACGTGGCACCTTACCATTAACCAAAATGATGCCACGTGTTGAAGCGCCATTCGCCGAAATATGCCAATATGAAACTGCCACGTCATTAACTTCCATGTCATCATACGGTCACCATGTCACTTCTACCACATTAGCGTATGGTCATGCCACGTCAGCATCCGTACGGACTGCACAGTCAGCGTCCCTTTTTTTTGCCTATTTGACGATTCAAACATATCGCAATATCTCTCGCTCCCGATGTCCGTTTGAGACGAAACAAATTGCGTTGGGTTCGTGATGACGAGGGCTACACTCTTGTTTGTTTTGAGGAAATTTCGAGAACGTTTATTTTTGAGCTAAACTTTGACCCCTGGTCCAGATTTTGATCACACCTTCCCACTGAAAGGATTTTGGACCCACAAAAGCTTATGATTATCTATCTGCTTTCAAGTTATATCAACTAATTTTACTTGAAAATTATTTTCGACAATCACCTGGATACCTTGACAAGCCCTTCACTGCAACTGGCTATGTCCCTCAACCATTGTTCTCTGGCTGCTGCTGATCCACTATTCTCTCTGTGCTTGGAAGACTTCCAACCTTACCACTGAGAATCAAGTCCCTCTTGCAAACTCTTTGGTGTCAACACAATCATCTCTCCAATGGCTGCAAAAACTTTCCTGCGACATCTTGTTACAAGCCAAGAAAACCATCAATCTTGAAAACAAATTATACAAGATTGAAAATGATACCAACAAAGGTTTTTTTTCTCTTCAAACAAACTGTCGCATCTCGTACTTCATCAAAGAACATGGTGTTTTCTTGCATCATGGTGTACTCAAAATCAACTTACAAGTCAACAAACACCATCGACTAAACACAAGTCGAAAAACATGATCGACACACATAGTCGTCAAGACAACATCGACACCAGTTGAGACTCATTTGAAACATCTCAATCTTCCCAAAATGATAAGTCGACATACATGATACACAATCATGTCACAATCATGAATCATTCATGATGAACCATCACCAGGTTCACTGCTTACACATACATAAAAACAAATGCATGTGCATGACTCTTCAACTCTCCTTCCAGTACAAACATAAGTACATAACCCAAAACATGCGGGTACATAAGAGATGAACATGAAAAATATATATGGATGTAACAAGTGAACATCATATCCATCTTTTACATCTTCTTGGCGAAGTTATGCAACAAAAAAAATGCCTTCAAAATGAATTGCATTCACATGCAACTTGCATCATGCAAGTTGTGATAAACTGTTGCAACTTATCATGCTTCCCATAATTGCACACATAACGCTGAAAAGTGCATTTACAACAGAAAATGCAAGCTTTACTTGCTCAAGAAATCCAACCATTTCTTACCAAGCCAACTCAACGGTGACTTTTTCTGCTGGAAATCGTCCTCTTGTGAATCATCTTGACTCAGATCGATGATGGAATCTCCTCTTCCATTCTTGCCAATCTCTTTATCCAACTACTTCTTATGCTGTGGATTAGTGGTTGGATGCAATGTCCAACATTGGTCGATGAGATGACCCCGCTTCTGACAATGAGTGCAAATCTTTTGCATCCTCTTTTCACGTTGTCTTTGCTTATAAAGTTTCCTGAAATTGGTCAATATTTCCCAACATTTTGAAACATGATGGTTATATAAACCACAATATGTACATGGAATTTTTCTTCCATTTTTACATACAAATTTTTCATGCTTAACATAATCAAAAGCAACTAAATGATAAGAAGAATTATACCTTGAACATTCACCTTTATCGCCTCTTTAAGGAGGTGAATCTGAAGAGTTACAAGCTCTCCTTTGAAGACCATCAACAATGTTCTTGTCCTCATCACTGTCACAACTCTTTTGTTTCACACATTTTCATTCATCTTGAACACAAGCCTTGCATACTGGAGGGAATGAACTTTCAACAAAAGTTCTTGAACTTTCACCTTTATAGCCTTCTTGAGGAGGTGAACTTGAAACAAAATTTTTTCTTGGAACTTTTTCCCTTGTCTCCTCGACTTTGGAATTTGCTCCATCTCTTCGTTCATATCCAAGACCACAATACCTGGGTCTTCCTTCAACAAAAATAGGCTCAACAATGCCTTGTGCATGATTGCCCAAACCTCTACCTTCATAGCCCATTTTTAACAATAACTTGGACCCTATTCCTCTTGTGTGATTTTCAAAAACACCAAAACATTCATCTTGAGAGGAATTAGAAGATAAACTAGCATTGCATACCTTATGTTCATGCATGTACTTTGTAAGGGTTTCCTTTGCCTCATGGAGTTGAATCTCCATCTCATGCAACCTTTGAAGAAGATGGTCTTTCTCCTACTTCATGGCCATCAACTGCTCTTCAAGAGCAATGCTCTCATTCCTGTCTTCACACATCTCTTTCATCAAATCTCTCATGGTTAGAATCTCCTTCAACATCTCTTTGTCAAAGAGCTTGGATTTTGAAGATGTATGAGAACTACCAATGTTTGAAGCTTCCTCCATCCTTACAAGATATCAAACTTCAACACAAAACTTGCACAATACCAATAGCTAAATCTCAAGCTATCAATGGTAAATACATGACCAAAACAAACTAGTTCTCTGATACCACCTGATCTGAAAATAGAAGGCTCACTTGTTATGCTATGCAAGCACCCTCTACTTCATTAAAATAAACTTTACAGGACCTTGCTTCATGTGTTAAAATATGCAAGATAAATTATGTGCCAAGTTTATGCATCTTCTTTTAAATGTTCATGTGTGAGAAAATGTTATTTTAAATGGTTAAATATGTACTTTGAATAAATACACAACAACATAACTTGCATCAAATAAACAATCAAACTCAGAACAATCACAACATTATAAAGGAGTTCACCCCCCTCCGGGCTACATCTCCTTGAGCCTCCATTAATGGACTTGGCTCTCTGGGATTAATTTGTCAAAAGTTATTTTACAAGCTGCTGCTCAACTCCAATGGAAATTCTGACTGTACCATTGGGATCAGAACACATAAAAACCACAAAAATGACTAATAAAACTCTGAAAACGGATCATGGCTCATCCGGGCATGACCTCTTCTACATGTGGCCTTAAGCTTCCATGAGCTTCCCTTTGGAAAAAACACATGTAAAAGTCCTCAAAAGCCTCTAAAACCTGTCCCAATGTGTTCAGAGCATAATAATTATCCAAAAATGATTATTCAATCTCATAAAACAAACATAGGCTCACCAAAACATGACCTCAATCAATGAGGGCTTCAAGCTCCCTGAAGCTTGCTGAAACTTCAATGGCTAAAAACCTGCAAAACAAATCTTCAAATGGCCTTGATAACAGTGCCAATGGATTCAAGACGTCCAAAAACCCCTAGCTAGGCTTTTACGACACCTCAATCGGCCAAAAAAATGAGAAAGATAGGCCTCCTGCCATTCTCTTCCTTCAAGCTTGCTGGCTCTGGTTCGCCAAAATGCACCTCTGTGTGCTTGAACCCAGAACATGCTCCAAATTTGTGTTTAAACCCAGCACCGCATAACTGGCTAAACTTTCGAACGGTTAGGCGCGCCCAACCCCTAACCACCAAGACCACGGGCATATGAGCAACCACCCAAAACCACGGGCTAGCGCAAAAAGGGGCTAGGTTTCAAGCCAATGGTGAAATGACAAGTGTCCAACCAACTAATGGTTATAACCATTCAAACCAAAACCAAATGCGCGCGCACCCGCCGTGTGGTAAGTGGTCACATGGCTTTACACAAGACCGCGAGCATAAAACGCATGGAGATTTGAACACGCGCGCAGGTGGTTATATGGTAAGCAATAGGACCGGGGCTAACCTTTTTGTACCAATTGCCGCACCAAATCTTTGTGCATAAAATAGTGGTCACATATAAATGCATGCAACCGGGGCTGGGGCTAAGCCCCAACCCGGATGCACCCCATATCAAATTGCAATACAATTTAAATATAATTAAATCCATTGTATAAACAAGCACCACCATGTGGGCTAGTGGTAGCCCACACAAAACCAAAGCGCGATCCATAGGGGAGGTCCGGGGTTTGACCCCCACATACTCCATAAATTTTTGATTAACAAACCATAGCCAATAAAGGGGTGCCACGTGGCAGCCCATGACTGGGCCACGTGGCACCTTACCATTAAACAAAATGATGCCACGTGTTGAAGCGCCATTCGCCCAAATATGCCAATATGAAATTTCCACGTCATCAACTGCCATGTCATCATACGGTCGCCACATCACTTCTTCCAAATTAACGTACGGTCATGCCACGCTAACATCCGTACAGATTGTACGGACTGCACAGTCAACGTCCCTTTTTTTGCCTGTTTGACGATTCGAACATATCGCAATATCTCTCGCTCTCGACGTCCGTTTGAGACGAAACAAATTGCGTTGGGTTCGTGATGACGAGGGATACACTCTCGTTTGTTTTGTGACAATTCAGAGAATGTTGATTTTTGAGCTAAAATTTGACCCCTGGTTCAGATTTTGATCAGGGACCAAAAACCTCCCTCTAACTATAGGACCCTGATGATAAGCCCCCTTTTAGCGAAGTTATATGATTTTTTTTTGAAAAAGAAGATAAGAGTATGGCTAGAATTTCACAGAAAAAGAGCTAAAGGCCACGCTATATTTAGGAGCTATCATTAAATTATGGGCCATATTTTTATGCTTAGGATATTTATAGAGGAGTGTTACAATAATAAAACCAATCTCATATGTTATTTCATTGACTTTAGAAAATATTTTGACATAGTTCCCAATACTAACCTTTGGAATACGTTAGAAGAGTTAAATGTTCCTCTAGAGTTGAGAGCTATTATGATAAGGTTGTATGAGAATGCTATTACCAAGCTTAGGAACACTGAGGGCTATTCAAAAGAAATTTTAATTGTAATATAGGAGTTAAGCAATGTTGTCCCATATCTCCTACATTTTTTGGCATATACATTGAAAAGTTAGAGGGTAATTTGAAATAAGAATGTTGGGTCGGCCTAACTCTCATTGATATAGTCATCATCATTTTGCTTTACACTAATGATATTGTTGTTATGACGAGGAGTCCCTGTGATCTTGACAAGAAAATAAAAATCCTCAAGGATTTTTGTTCTATATCAAGTATGACTGCTAACACTGAAAAATGAAGGTTATGATAATTAAATCCAAAAATAGCACTTACATTAATTTTGTGTATGACAACTACAACTTCTAGGAAGTGATTTCATACAAACATATTGGAATCAATCTTCATCACAAGCTTAATTGGAGCTATAACATTGAGAGAATGATATATGGAGGTAGGAATGTTTATTATGAGCTTGAAAATGTTGTAAGTCAAGAAACCTATTGCTATGGAATAAGAAGAAACTCCTCTTTGAGACTCTTGTTTGCTATTATCTTATATGGTATTGAAGTCTCGGTTTCTA
Source organism: Picea engelmannii (assembly GCA_009831015.1). NCBI lineage: Eukaryota > Viridiplantae > Streptophyta > Pinopsida > Pinales > Pinaceae > Picea > Picea engelmannii. The sequence continues at coordinate 1,432,373 of ML778004.1, forward strand.
GCATCTCTAAAGAATCATGGAGAAAATTGAACAAGTCCAAAAGTATTTTATAACTTACAATCTTAAAATTAAAGGAAATACACTCTATCCTATCCTCCTCATAGAAGCGAGTCTTTCCCCATTGAGAGCACAATGATGACTAGGTACCAAATGTACAAGAATACGATAAACAAAATGGAAGACATGAGGCTTACTAAGATTTCTTCAAACTCCAATTAAAACCACCTGCAACTCAAGATTAATGACATAAAGGTGCCAAGTCTCGCTAAATGATTAAGAAATAAAGGGTGAGGTTCCTTTGGAAAATAAGGAGAAATTGTCATGAGATAAAGAATTAGAGGATAAAATAAAAATTAAGATACTATACGGAGGTGCTCAACCTTAAGTCAGAAGATTAAAATTATGTCTCTGTTTTGACTAGCATAAAAGGGCCTCAAACACTAACAAGGTTGAAGATGAAAAACAATTTTAAGTCATCAAATCTACGATGATTTAGGAATGCTTCTACTAAAAATTTTTTAGCACAATTTTTATTTTAAAGAAAACAAAATAACTCATTACCTTTCTTAAGGTATCAAATCCGATCTTAGTGAACATTAACAACCACCACCATCATGAAATTGCTTTTTTAACAACCACCACCATCATGAAATTGCTCTTCTAAATATACTAAAATTGAAATACTCTTTTAAATATATTAAAATTGAATTATTGAATATAAAAATACTAAATATTAACATTTTATAAATTTAATAACAAACAACAAAACAAAATACTATTAATATAATAACAAATTAGAAATAATGATATTTTTTAACGGTAGCTTTGCTTAGCTATCCATAACTATATAGAAATAAACAAAGTCAAAGTAAATGAAAAAAATTGAACTCTTTAACGCTGGTGAGAGAGATGTTACTTAACCGTTTAGAGTTACATATCACACATGCGGGTGACGTGGGCATAAGAAAGCGGTAACGTTAACTGAGACGTCGAAATTAACGGCATCAATAGATACATTTTGCACTCGTTTTCTCCTCCCAACACAAGCAAACAAATACAAAACGCAATGAGAAAGAAAAAGTTGTTGAACGTAACTAGAATCCCAAAAAAGAAATGAGATATGTTTGGTTTTTTGAGACTGTCATAGTTTATTCACATTGGCATTTACAAATTGTTTGCCAATACCTGGAAATCTCATAAAATCTTTTTTGAATCAAACACTCTTGGACTATTCGCAGTGTTGTTTTACACTTAATATCTATTATATTTTCTCGATTATACACTAACTAGCACAGCAGCGAGTTGGCTGGTGAACGCAGAAAGGCAGCTTACAACTGTTAAACTTTCCATTGGCGATCGTTGGTGATGTCAGCACAGAAATGCGGTCACCTTCATACATTAATATTTTTTAATCAGATAGACTCGGCAATAAGTTAGTGAATACAGTAATTTTTAAACATGATTAGGTAAATGTAAAAAAGTAAACATATAAACGGATGTCTTTATAATAGCTCAGAAGTTAATGGATGAAATCAGAGGCATTCATTTATTGTGATGACTAAAAATATTCTAGGCATATTTAATCTCGTCCATAGAAAACGTATTAAGAACTAAAAACCTATTAAATGTGTCCATTGTCAATAGGTATACGCCTTTCAGCGTAATAAGTAACCATAGTCGTATTATCCATCACACCCAAACTTGTCAATAGGTATACGCCTTTCAGCGTAATAAGTAACCATAGTCGTATTATCCATCACACCCAAACTAAAGTGATTATTCGCACGGTGCATGCATTCAACCTGTGTTTTTGGAGGTTTCAAATCCCTTTCGAGTCAACTTTGATGTGAATTCACAATTTTGTGTTGCATTTTTTCTTCGGGGTAAGTGAACAGTGTCAAAATGTTTGAGTGAACCCTCGATGGACGTCTTTTTCTACTTCTCGGTCCTCGATCAAAGATGCAACCAATTGTCACTGGAAGTTAGTTACTGAGGAGCCATATTACCATGTGAGAATGTCCATTGATGTGACGGTCGATAGTATATACTCGCAGACCTGGAATTTGACGTTTCAGAGGACGTTTTTTTTCATGAATTTGACGTTTTAGAGGAACTTGTTTTTCATTTTAAGACGTATTTGACAGGTAGATACCAAATTTAGATGTCAATATTTACGGGCATGTAAACTCTGAACGTAGGTATTTGGCTTACTTAAACTCCACTATATAACCTAAGGTAGCTACAGACTTGATAGAGGTTAATTTTAAACATAAATGAAAGTAAACCAAATATGATGTTGCCCTAGTCCCACTCTGCTTACACTACACTTATTTATTCAGAAGAAAGTAAACCAAATTTCATGTTTCTCTAGTCCCACTATGCTTACACTACATTGATTTTACTCAAAAGTTAGATATAAAATTTGGGCTGAGCCATTGTGAATGACTTGCAATTTGCAATGAATTTGGTGGAAATGCTTTATCTATGTTTCTATTTTTCCACCAAAAGGTATAATATTTCTTCTTTCATGAATCTATTAAAAACATAAAATGACTGGCATAAAAAACAAAAGACCCTTACGAAATTTTCACTTGACACGTAAAATAAATTTGAAATTCTAAGCTATAGAGTTCTATGCTACTTCTGGATCCCATTGAAATAGCTTCTAGATTGATCCACTCCTACAAGAAATACAACTAAGTTAGTTACTAAGGATCCATGAGAATGTCCATGAAGGATCTATGTAAGCCTATCTATGGACTAGATAATCATTCAATGAAATAGCATAACAATATACTAAATACTAAATGATTAAATCACAATATCATAGAAAGAAGAAATAATTGTAATTGCACAAAAAAGGTTGTGTTCACTGTGATCAACCTTGATCTTTATAACAATACATAGCCTCATAGAACAAACAATTCACTGTGATCAACCTTGATCTTTATAACAATACATAGCCTCAAAGAACAAATAGTTAGCTGCTCCTGATTGAACGCTTACAACAATTGATTTTAGAAAACTACTCATGCATTTTGCATGCATTATTTAGTCAGACAATCTATATTTGAATAAAGAAAACTGCAAATGGATTCATGGATTGCATCATGTCAGATGATTTACAAGAGTCCATCAATTACCAACATACCCCCCCTTGATGCTAAGAGGGCTCACAATCTGATCTCGAAGTTTCAAAAACTGGACATTAGCAACTGCCTTAGTGAAAATGTCTGCATGTTGTTCTTGAGTCTTTATATAACATAGTTTTACTTCCTTATTTTGCACCAAATCTCTAATGAAATGATACTTTAAATCAAAATGTTTTGTCCTGCTATGATGGACTGGATTCTTGGCCAATTTGATGGCACTAGTGTTATCACAAAATATCATTGTAGGATAAATTTGCTTCTCTCCAATTTCTTCTAGAACTTTTCTAAGCCATAATGCCTCCAGTTTCTTCTAGAACTTTTCTAAGCCATAATGCTTGTGTACCTGCTGAAGTGATTGCAACATATTCTTCTTTTGTGGGTGAAAGTGAAAATATACTTTGCTTCTTTGAGCTCCAAGTAATCAACCCCAAACCAACAGAGAAACAATTACCAAATGTAGACTTCCGATCATCCAAACTACCTTCCCAATCAGAATCACTAAATCCAACAAGATTAAACCTTTTAAAAGTGTAGTAATGAATACCAAAACTTAGAGTTCCTCTCACATACCTCAAAATCCTCTTGGCTACCTTCATATGTATTTCAGATGGCTCTGTCATGTACCTTGAAACAAGAGAAACTGAATAAGCAATATCAGGTCTTGTGTGGGTTAGAAACATCAAACTTCCAACAATACTTCTATATGTTGCCTCATCAACAATTTCAATATCATCATCTCTACACAACATAATTCCATGAGCAGTTGGAGTGGACGTTGGTTTACTATCTACCATATCAAATTTCTTCAACATATCTTTTGCATACTTTGTTTAAAAAATGAAAATTTCATCCTCATTTTGATAAACCTCCATACCCAAAAAATATTGCATGAGACCCAAATCTTTCATCTCAAATTCATTCATCATAGAAATTTTGAATTCATCTTTCATCTTAGAACTACTACCCATATATAATAAGTCATCAACATATAGACTTACAATAAGAATATCATTACCTTCTTGTTTGTAGTAAAGTGTAGGTTTACTTTTACTTCTATTGAAGCCACTCTCTTGAAAATATCCATCAATTCTAGCATACCATGTTCTTGGTGCTTGCTTGAGGCCATATAAAGACTTATTCAACTTGTATACTTGATGTTATTTTCCTTGCACTTCAAAACCTTGTGGCTATTTCATAAACACTTCTTCTTCTAAGCACCCATTCAAAAAGGCACTTTTCACATCCATGTGATGAATGCTCCATTTCTTTCGAGCTGCTAATGAAATCATCATTCTAATAGTCTCTTGTATTGCTATTGGTGCAAATGTTTCTTCATAATTAATTCGATACCTTTGTGTGAAGCCTTTAGCAAATAATCTTACCTTGTGTCTTTCAACACTCACATCACTATTGTACTTAGTATTGTAGACCCATTTAGTACCAATATTTTTCTTGTCATGTGAAAGTTCTGTAAGCTCCCACGTATCATTCTTGTGAATATAATCTATCTCTTCTTGCATTGCTTGAAACCAAACCTCATTAGTACACGCATTTTTGAAACATAATGGTTCAAAATCACCCTTGGAAAGTAAAGAAAAATTTACTGTCTCACCTATTGGATTTTCTTCATGTGATGGACTTTTACTCCTTTGGTAAATCTCACTTAATCTTCTTACCTTCCTTGCAGAATTTGCATTTGATGTTGGGCTTGCACTTGGAACTGGAGAATTAGGCTACTTGGTGGATTTGTAGCACTTGGAACTGAAATATTAGTGGGTTTCTCATTATCAATATCATCAATAATATCATTATCCAAAACAGATTTAGACATATCATCATGGCATTTTTTATGACCATAAACTCCCCCTTCATAAAAAATTACATCTCTTGACACAACAATGCTATTAGTGAGGGGATTATACAACCTGTAAGCTTTACTTTGTTCAATATATCCAACAAAAATGAATAACTCACTTTTTGGATCTAACTTTTGTCTCTTTTGATCAACTACATGGACATAGGCTACACAAACAAAGACTCTGAAATGATTAACATTAGGTTTATTTTCATACCAGG
>ML778004.1:1464526-1474912 GCA_009831015.1 Picea engelmannii
CTAGAGATTACTGCTATTTGTATTAGTTATTACATGCCACTTGGGAGCCAGAACTGACTGCAACACAACTACTTAGATGCCCTTTCTAACTTTTACCAGATGATTATAGAGAACTCTTGCTTAGTGGTGTGCTTCTGAACTACTCCTTCCCTTTCCCTTTGGACTGCGCTTTTTCTTATGCCCACTCCTTGTTGAGTTGTTCCATCTGCTGTTCTAGATTCAACATCCTTTCTTCGTGATCTTGTTTTGGCTTGCCCAACTCCTTCCTGATCTTCCAGATCTCTTCACTCAGACCGGATCAAGTGTATATGATATCATTTTCTAAGGTCTCCATCCTTCTCCCAGCCTCACTGTCCAGATTCTGCAAGAAATCATCCAGATTGGTCATGAGCTCCCGCAAATTTTCCAGCTTCTCTTCCAATGCTGTGAGCCTTGCTTCCACCGTTTGCTTTGGGCCCGAGCTCGATGCCATCGCGTGCTTTCGGGATCCTTCGCCTTCGTCCCTGAAACTGCCCTGGTTTGATCCTTCAATACGTTGCCTACCTGCCTTTGGTCTCCCCCTTCGCGCTCACCTGCGATTATATCCCTGCGCTGTCCTTTCTTTGATGGAATCTCTGCGCTGGAGGATGGCTGTGGAATGAGGACGTGCCTCTATCATGATGATGCACCTGCCCATTCTGGATATTTCCCTATGTTTCAAAGATTTCTCTATCCTTTTCTCTGTACAAGCATCTTGTCCTAACGCCTGCATGTGATTTCTCATGATTCGCTGCAATTACAGGATGCTCCAATTCATTGTGAATCCATTAAGGATCATAATGCTTTTCCCTAAACGGGCTCCCGTATTGGCCTCCACGTTCGCCTGGGTGTTGTTTCCCCTTAGAACATGAAACCGACAGATTGAGTGGAACTGATGTTCAAGAATCCTTATCTTATCAATGATGTGTTTAAGTTGACCATCCGAAACCTTAGAGTTCTGAGTTAAAGTTTGAATTAGCAACCTTGAGTTCCCGATCACTGTTAGTTTTCGAATTCCCGAGGAGAGGGCTTGGGTCATCCCTTGCCAGAGGGTGAGGGCTTCCGCTTTGTTATTTGGTTCAGTTCCAAGGCCCCAGGCATACCTGGTAATGATTTTCCTGGTGTGGTCCCTTATTACTCCTCCTCCCCCAGCCTTCCCTAGGTTACCCTTAGACGCACCGTCAAATGAGAGAATGCTGGTGTTTAGGGAGCGTTTCCATTCCTCCAGATCACTCATGTCCAATATGATTTCCCAACTGCAAGGCGAGGTGGTTGAATGGCTTCCTGGAGGAATATTCTGTAGCCCAAGATGGCACATCCACTGTTCTTCTTCAGTCCCCAAGGCCTTCGAATTGGAGGTCTTTATGAAGTGGATCGCGCTCTCGCTGAAAAGACTTTTAATTTTAACTGCTACCTGTGTTGGAGTTCTTTTCTCTTCTCGAAAGATCCGTTGATTCCTTTCCAACCATAGCTTCCAGAGGATAAACTTAGGCAGAGCTTTCCATGTTGCTGTGAGTTGACCTTGGTTTGCTATCCTGAGGGGATACTAGCCTGGCCAGCTTGAGAACATCAGCTAAATATCCTGAGGTATGGAAGGGGTCAGAGCACCTAGACCAAGAGTAAGGTTCCAGACCTCAGTAGCAGAGGGGCAGCTTAATAACAGATGAATTGTTGTCTCCTCGGCCTGACAGCAAAGAGGGCATCTTGTTGGCCCTGTCCAACCTTTTTTACGAAGATTTTCTCCAGAAAGAATTCCATTTTGAGTGACTGTCCAGACAAATAAATCCACTTTTGGGAGGGTTTTAACTGCCCATATTACCTTCCATATCACTGAGTCTTGGTTTGCTTGGATGCTTGGGACATGGTGGCGATATCCCCTGGCTGCGGTGTAGCTTCCCGCATTGGGGCCCCATCCAACCTGGTCTTTCTTTTTCTCTCCAAGAGGAGTTCTTCCTTGCAGTGCTTCCTTGAGGCTGCTCCACTCTTCTTCTTGTTCCTGAGGTAGCGAAGCAATCTCCCACCCAGACCAAGACTTAGTTTCATCATTTTTCCATGTTGAGATATCCCTAAGGCTGTGGATTTTGTTTAGTTGCATCCAATCTTTTAGCCGCCTTAGATCCAACCTAGATGAGATTGTTGCTCCTCCAAGAACTGAATCTTCCCATATATTGATGCTCTGCCCATTCCTTGGGATCCAAGTGATTTGTGGAAGGAATGATGGCAACACTTTGTGACATAAACTGAATATTGGTGAGCCCTTCACTGTTCTTGTGGGGTTACTTAAACATTTCTTTCTAGGCCCCCGGAAATACTTTCTCCAAAGGGCTCGCTTGCTCCAGCTGATTGGCCCTGTGATGAGGTTCCATAGAATTTTGGCTCCAAGGGCCAGATTTTGTATTTGCATGTCCTTTATTTGGAGACCCCCTTCTGAGAAGGATTTTGTAAGTTTCCCCCATTTTACCAAATGGAGCCTGCAGCCTGTTTGCTTTCCTCCTTCCGAGAGGAAATGTCTGATCATCACCTCTATTTTCTGAATTACAGTTCTCGGAGCTAAGAGAAGGGCACTTTGGTAAATTGAGATACTGGAGAGAACCGCTTTAATGAGGACTAGTTTTCCTGCCAAATTCAGCCAATTGGCACCCCAGGATTGAATCCTGTTTTTGATTTTTTCTATAATTTTATTCCATCTTGCTACTTTTGGTCCAGCCTTAGTGATGGGAACTCCTAAATAATTGAAATCTTCCCAGCTGGTGGTTCCAGCGATCCCAAGAATTCTCGATATCTCATGCATTTCTCTTGGGTTTACATTCCAGCCGTAGATTTTACTCTTGGCTGCATTAATTACGCTGCCTGAAATGTTTGTAAACACATCTAATTCCTTCTTGAACTTTTTTGCTACTGTTGTGCTTGTGCCTCCCAGGAGCAGCGTATCATCCGCATACTGAGCGTGATTTATATCCTTGACCCTTTTTGAAATACGCAGTCCGGAGAGGTTTTGCGGAAGCTGGCCAAACTCTAATTGAAGACTTAGGACAGAGGATTGAATAACATATAGAAGAGGGGAAAGAGGGCATCCTTGTCGGAGACCTCTTGAGGCTTGGAAAAACCTTGTGGCTCTTCCATTTACTAGAGGAGCTATCCACGGTCCTGAGATACAAGCTTTAATACAACTTATGAAGGAGGGCGCAAACCCAAACCATTCCATTACTTGAAACAAAAACGCGTGTCTTACCCTGTCGAAAGCATTTGAAAGATCGAGTTTGACAATCATACCTTTATCTTTCCGTCGCAGGCTTGAATGGAGCGCCTCTTGGACGAGGATAATGTTGTCCGTTATGCTCCTCCCTTTTATGAAACCTCCTTGGTTCTCTGGAATGATGGCAGGGAGAACGCCTTGAAGTCTGTTCGCTATGAGTTTGGTAAGAATCTTATAGATGGTGTTGCATAAGGAGATCGACCGGAATCTATCGAAGTTGGCCGCTCCTTTTTCCTTTGGGAGTAAAGCTAAGAACAAAGAGTTAGTACCTCCTCTGATTTTGGCACAAGCTTGAGATTTTTTGATGAGTTTTGTAAGATCAGACTTAATTATATTCCACCCATGCTGGAAAAATCTGGCTGTAAACCCATCAGGGCCTGGGGCCTTGTCCGGGTGCAATTGATCTAAGGCCTCTTTGATTTCATGTTGGCCTATTTCCCTGACTAAGTTTCTATTGACCTCTTCTTGAATCTTTGTTGGGATCAAGTTCAATGGATAGGAGGCTGGATCACTTGCTTTTGTATGAGATTTTGTATAGAGTGCTTCAAAAGTTTGCACCGCTGCTTCCTTAATGCCTTCGAAATCCGTTATAATCTGTCCCTGGGAGCGGATTTCTGTCACTGTTTTGAACTGCTTCCTGGCCTCCGCTTACTTGTGAAAGAAGGCGGTGTTTTTGTTCCCTGCTTCGAGACAAAGGCATCTTGATTTCTGCAGCCAATGTTTCTCTTCTTCTCTGCAGGCTTGGTGCCAATCTTTTTGTAGCCTTGCCTCTTGATGCAGAGATTCTTCCGAGGGTTCCACTTTTTCGATTTCCAGCTAATAGGCCTCTAATTGCTGCTGCGCTTCTAGGCATTTAGAAATGGGATTTGGTAAATTTTTGGCCCATTCTTTTAATGCTCTTTTTAATTTTCGAAGTTTTTCTTCCCAGACATAAAAAGGGGATCCTAAGACTGATTCGTTCCAAATCCTAGCTACCAGGGCCGAGTAGTTTTCTTCCTGGATCCATCTTGGGTTGAAGCGAAATGGGATTGGCCCCAGGTTATAGTCAGAAGTCAGGCTTAAGGAGGTTGGCTTATGGTCTGACATGCTGTGAGGGAGAATAGCAGAGTCTATATTTAGCCCAAGGACGAGGAAAGAGATTTGGACAAGGAATCTGTCCAGCCTTGCTGCGATGTGCCCTGGCCCCACCCTCTTGTTTGACCAGGTGAACTTTCCTCTTTCTATCTTTATATCCTCCAGCTCCCAGATAGACATGATGTCTTCTACCCATTCCCTTGCTTGATCCCTAACTCTTGAGCCTCCCTTTTTCTCAGTGGTCGAAAGGGTGAGATTCAGGTCACCCCCAAGGATGATATTATCCATAGCATTGTCTTGCATGAAATTTCTTAGGGTTTCCCAGCAAGAGAACTTCTCTTCAACCAAAACAGGAACATAAAGATTAAAAAGACTTACTTGTCTTCCAGTGTCCAAGTGGACCAGGCTGGTGTAGATCCAGTGTTTGCGTCTCTCATATTTGCAGAGGTCATATTTTTTGGAGTTCCATATCGTTCCAAGGCCGCCTGATGCCCCTCTGGCACTTTTTGCAATTCCACTACTGGCATTCCATCTTACTTTGAATTTCTGGAGGAAGTCTTGCCCCTCCATCTTGGTTTCTTGGATTAGCAAGATCTCGGCTTTAGCGGTTTTGATGACGTCTTTCAACGCTTATTCCTTAGGTGTGCTCCCGAAACCTCTGCAATTCCAAGATACCATCTTCATTGATTACCTGCAGGGGATTGATGGCCTTCCTGGAAGGCCTTGGATTTCTTCCTGGTCTGTATGACTTTTATGACCTGCTTGAGTGTGGGCTGTGACCCATTCAATACGTCCTTGTATGTCTCTTTTTCCCTCTCTGCTATTTTAGATTTCCTTCCTCTTCTTTGCTTCTTCAGGGTAAGCTCTATGTTGCTATCTTCCTCACTGCTTCTTTCTGAATGAATCTCGCCTCCTTCCCTTGCATGCACTGCCCCTGGCTCTCTATGATCATTCTCTTGGTCGTCCCCTTCGCCTTGCACCGAGTTTTCCCTTGGATTCAAGATCGGACACTGAGGCTCGGGTTCCTCTGAGGTTGGATCCGTGACCCCAGCTGAAGTTCCAATTGTTTTCCCAGTTGCTGCATCCTTGTTGCTGACTCATGCTTCTTGGTTGAGACCCAAATCTGCCAGAGGCGCCCGATCCGAGTTTCCTGGTCTTGGACCCTTTGCCCTTGAGTTGGATTTTGTCTTACCTACCTGTTGCCATCCTTCACTTGCATATTTTTCCGTGCTTTGTTCTTTGGGACAATTTCTCTGAAAATGACCATACTCATGGCAACCCCGACACTTAAACGACAGTTGTTCATAATCTAGTTTTTGAAATTGTTGCCATTCCCCTACTTTTAGCTTGACCGCCTCCGGGAGCCCTACCTCCAGGTTCACCTCTACACAGATGCGAGCACATGAATACTGATCTTTTGGATATGCCTTATCAATGTAATTTCCAAGACCGTTGCCGATTGCCTGGAGCGAGGGGCTGTTCCAGTAATGGATTGGGAGGTTTGGGAGCCTCACCCAGACCGGTACTTCCTTGGCGACCTCCGACTCTGGATCGAAACTTGGGTGCCATTGATTCAGATAGAGGCCTTGGGGGCCCATGAAAAACGGTCCGTTCCGAAAGATTAAGTCCCGAAAAGCTTCGGAGATGAACTCAAAAATGTAGTAACCTCTGCCTACTGCGTAGCAAGTAACATTGTTCTGGATTAAAGGTCTCCAGTTCCTTTATATCCAATTGTCTGTGGTTTTGGTGGATGGCTAGAGCCCCATGAACTGACCCACCAGCCCTCGCTCAGCTAATGAGACCGCTACTCTCATTGGTTGATCCGGAGGCAGAACAATTTCAGGGATCGAATCTAAACGTTTGACGAAGCTTGGAGGTGTCGCGGCTGTGGGTTTCTTGCCCTGTTTGGTCAGAAGATTTCGAAATGCAATGGTGTGAGGGGGAGGAACGCAGGGTTCCCCGCCCTCCGGGGTGGCCATGGACCGAGCTCTGATGGCGGCTAGGTCAAAATCCCTCGCCCGATCGACCGCTCGCAGTTGTTTAAACTCGCAAATTTAAAAAAAAAAACATTATTATATATTAATATTGTGATTAATAAATTAAATAATATTAAAAAACTTAACCCTAACATAAATTAATATTTTTTCATTATTATCTAAATTTTGTATGAAAAGTTAGGTAAATGTGAGCCTAATCTCTCCATTTCAATTAGTAATAAAAATCATTATGAGCTTAATCTCTCCTATTGTGAGCCTAATCTCTCCTATCGATGCCATTAATATTACAAGAAATCATAATATCAAATCATAAAATAATAAAAATTAACTTACGAGACATCATAATATTTTCAAAGCAAAATATAACATATGTGAACCATAAACCATGATCGATGTTTTCCAAAGGGTGAAGTATGAAATTCGAGAACCATATTTTCAATGAAAAGGACGGCGGAGGAGACTTATAATGTTTTCATAATTTTGAATTTTGTGTTTTCATAATTTTGAATAGAAGTTGTCTATATTAAATGCACAGGAGATCTGCTCGCCGCCTCCGCCTTCAATTCAGTCTAATATTATTACTTCAACATATCATTACATTATTTTAAAATGTTTGAAAGAAGAAAAGAACAAAACATCCACGCAACTTGCAATCTTGTGTTTGTCGGGAGTCGGGACTCAGGACTGAGATGTTGATTAATATATTATCACTGATAGACGCAACATTGGTTCCATGATGCGGTCAATCTTTACGATGAAAATATCATATATATGTTGCCACTCGGAAGCATTATTAATATGCTTAAAAGAAGCATTAAAAATAAATATAGTCACTGAGAAGCATTATTAATATGGTTAATGAAGCATTAAATGCGTTGGAAATGAATACAGACACTGTACATGTTCAGGAAATAGCTTGCGCGAGGCGATTAATGAGACTTGCTATTAGACTTGCTCGATTAAAAGAGATTGAGAATGACAAAAAAAATTCAAATGGTCTCGAGAGAAAAGGAACCAAATGCAAGGAATAACACAACGGGAAGGGGAAGGGAGATGTGCGTAGCATAATTAAAAATGCACAGTTTCTCTGTTGATACATAACGCATGCTCTCCATTGATCCATAACGCACGACCTGGTAACCCGGTAACCCATGCTTGACAGAAATGTGTATAGCACAATTAAAACATAATTTGATGTAGTACCTTGCTATAAATTACCTTATACAATCCAATTGAACTTCTCGTTGCACGAGGCTACACAATTCTTTACACAGATACAAGAGAAAGAAAAAACAAATTAGACACATATTCAAAAAACCAAAAATAATATATAACAAACAATGGCATGCAACATTTAATATGCAAAATCATGAGCACTCAGAAAACGACCTTCTTCATTTTCTAGGCCCTTATCATCTGTTATATCGGGCCACTGAAACAATGGTTGAAGATGGAATGCAAAGCTAAAGTGACTTGCGAGATTAGTCCCTATGTTCACGGACATTATTATCGATGGTCGAATCCAAGACCTAACCACCTGGTCACGCATTTGCATCAAAACCTATTCGCCTAGCCCTGTATATCCATGCTTGGAGCAATAGATCTAATCAAGTGAGATTTTATTCATAAAATTTAAAACATGTCTGCCCAACCAATTTAAAGTTCAATCCATAAAATTTAAAACTTAGCTCAAAGTGTCCTGGGAAGAGGAAGCATAGACCGACTAATCCACCCCTCTCCCTGGCATAGTGAAAAGGCGGATACAGTAAATGTTTCGGCAAATGGCGGTAAACAATAGAGCGGCTAATCCACTCCTCTTCAAGGCTCTAGTGGCACAGTGAAAGGGCGGATACAGTAAATGTTTCTTAAACATGGCCTATGAAACTGTCCATTGCTAAGAAAAAAATTAAAAAATTAGGTTAATCTGCTCATATTGTGTCCGTTATGAAACGCCTGGATACATAAATGTATCTTGGTAACAACACATGGCCTATTGGTAAATGTATGAAACCGTAGAATTTATGAAACGGTTTGGTAAAAAATTAGGGTAATCCACTCCTCCCCCTCTCTTCTCGCATATTCAGAGGATTATGAAAGGATTGGATACATAAGTGTTTCATGTTAACAACACATGGCGTTAAAATATATGAAACCTCCCACTGGTAAAAACTTAAAAAGTAAATGTGAAATGGTTGCTCTCCAAACGACGGATACATAAATGTTTTCCGAAACCACTCATTGGTAAAACTTAAATGACTGCTCTCCACTTCTCTCTAAGAGCCATGCTAAAGTTTGATATAATTACACATGACATCATCACTGTAAAAATGTAAAAAAGTTAATGTAAATGTAAATGTTAAAATAAAGTAATTTTTTTTGGATTTGGTTAATTATGGTTCGTCTCATTTGATGAGTTGATCTAGTAAATTCTTAATCATTTTATGTAAAAGTGAAAAAGTAAACATGATAAACTAATGAATTGATAAATGCATGAGAGATAATTAGACAAATCTCTGTTGTTGGGAAATAATACCCTACGGACTAACAAGCTAGGGCTGAACTTGTACGCAGATCATGACCTCAAAGAAAAACACTTTTAACCTATCACCCCAATACTCAAACCCCTTTTTCACACACAAGCATAGAAAGGACCTACTGACCTTTTTCTATCGATATTTGATGTAGATCCTCCGTTGCGCTTTATCCACTTGCTCTCGCTGCTCCTTCCAAAGACAATCCTACAATCAAGACAAAACACTATGCATGCATGCTATTCTTCTACCTAAGGGTTAGAGATTACGCATAAATCAAATAAAATATATATCACTCGCATATTGGGATGGGAAAAGTATTCTTTTATCAATCTCAAGATGAATCAACTTACAATAATGATAGAGACCAGCCACCGTTCCTCGATCCTGATCCTGGGCTCCTCCTCTTCTTTGTCCTCCAACTGCTTTTCTTGAATTCTTCTTAGGCTTGAGGAAAGGCTAAAAGGTTGGGACAAAATGGATTTGGCAATTGGGTAGAGTTTATTTGCTATCTTTTTCCTCCTCCAAATAGTACCCCTACCCCTTCTTTTATAGGCTATAAGGAGCTAGGGTTTTGGACGAACTCTCGGTCATGCATGGCTGGGAGTTCCAGTTAACTGACCCAAATCTTTTCATCCCGTAGACAACTTTCCTGTTTTTGTGCTTTGTTAGGTAAACGTGGGTGGTAGTAGGCCAACCAGTGTTCCAACGCGTGCAGTAGTGGGTTAGGGCGCATGTCACTTTCTCAAGAGGATTTTTGAAGAGGTTTCTCAGTAGATGTTTTGGCAATGAAGGACAATGAGTTGGCCTGATGCCAGGTAAGCATGTATGGCGCAATTTAGGGTTATAACAATCTCATTCATCCATTTGAATGTAAGACGAAGAATATGCTGGCATCTTGAATTCTTAGCCATCAGATTAAATTTTGTAATTAAAAGGATGATTAATTGAGCAAGTCTAATAGGGGGGACGCCTATCGGCATAATAAATGCAAAACATCGAGCACAAATAATGCCATGATCCACATCAACTGCATTAAGTTTGCAAATTGGAAAACACCCTTGACAAAACTCTACTTAAAAGTTTTCAGGACATCAACTTAAAAGTTTTCAGGACGTAAACCGCTTAGAATTAGAAGAATTCTAAGCAGAGATGAAAAAAATTAAGTATAAAATTTTATTATTTTTATTTTTTATAATTATTATTGAAATTTTGTTAAATAAATGTTGATGAAATAAATGCAAAACATTGAGCACAAATAATGCCATGATCCACATCAACTGCGTTAAGTTTGCAAATTGGAAAACACCCTTGACAAAACTCTGCTTAAAAGTTTTCAGGACATCAACTTAAAAGTTTTCAGGACGTCAACCGCTTAGAATTAGGAGAATTCTAAGCGGAGATGAAAAAAATTAAGTATAAAATTTTATTATTTTTATTTTTTATAATTATTATTCAAATTTTGTTAAATAAATGTTGATGAAAATATCATTTTTATTATTTAAATTAT
>ML778005.1:0-19416 GCA_009831015.1 Picea engelmannii
GTGTGGGTAATATATAAAATATCTTTCGGCCGAACAATAGTTCGGCCGAAAGATAGTTCGGCCGAATAATATTTCGGCCGAACTATCTTTCGACCGAAAACCTATTGCCGGAAAGAAAATATCCGGCCGACCAAATTTCTACATGCAAATCGAGGGGACGGTTAATGGACCGTTCGATTTGACGTTTATGTTTTCGGCCGAAATGTAGTTCGGCCGAAAATATAATCTTTCGGCCGAAAAATATTTTTAGTTCGGCCGAAAAAAGGTTATTCGAAATTTTGGAAACCCGATTGTCACGAAAGTGTAACCCACCTTCGTGATTCCACCCGTACTCATATTGAAGTTTGTTGCTAGTTTATCGATTTAGTTCCGTAGATAAGTATATAACTATTTGAAAATCCAACTTTAGACAAATTATGTTAGAGATCTTTGGCTATATAAAGGAAAGTTTCTCCTCGAGGTCGTACTTCTCAGTCCTGTCCTACACCAACCCCTCTGCCTCTCAACCATCCAGCTCCAATCCTTCAGCCCATTTTCCACCTCCTCGGGCTCAAAATCCCATACCTCATACAAATACAAGGACACCCTCATGTTCATTCCACAAGACTACCTCACACAATTCTTCAGATTGTTGAATCCTCCAAAATATAAAGACCAACAAAACCCTACTAATTAGGCTCATTACCCCCCCCCAAGTGGAAGACACAGAAAAAGTTCCCATAGACAATCCCACATAATTAGATCCTGTGCTAATCCTAATGACCCATGAAGATTCAAACTCCTCCACCCAACCCCTCCTTACCCATAACTACCAAATTAAAAACTCCTAGGCTTTACTGATTATGGACAATGGAAGCCAGAAGAATTTGGTGTCTCAAGACCTTCTCAACCACCTTAAACTGATTACTACTCCCCACCCACAAACATATCATATTGGATGGGTCCAGAAGGATGCCCCCCACCTATTAGATTCTCAGCGTTGTCTGGTCACTATTGCGATTGGCCAATTCAAATATACTGTCCTTTGTGATGTTTCCCCCTTGGATTGTTCAGATTTGCTGCTAGGGATACCATACCAAACCAAAAGAAATGATATATATATGGCCAAATCCCGCTAGTACAAACTTACCAAAGAAGGCCACACTTATATCTTAACCGCATCAACACCCAAACCTCCTGTTACCAAAGAACAAATCTTGCATGTGAATTTAAACCAGTGTGTCTCTCTTTGTATCATGCACCCCATAACACCAAACAATACCACTCAACCTATTCCTTAAGAAATGACTACCCTCCTCCAAGTTTTTTCAGATGTGTTTTAATATCCAACGAGACTCCCCACCTCCTAACACATTGACCATTCCATTCACCTCATCCCCGAATCTTCATTACCTAATTCCCCTACATACCGATTGGCCCCAACAAAAACAATGGAAATGGAAAGATAATTGACCGACCTCATAACTCTAGCCACATCCAACCATCATCTTCTCGATGTAATTCTGTCGCATTTGTCATCCCCAAATGAGATACTTCATAAATGCACCTTGTCACCGATTACCAGGCCTTGAACAAAGCCACAGTAAAAAATCGTTACCCCCTGCCTTGGATTGAGGAGTTACTCGACACGCTCCACAGAGCTAAGTGGTTTAATAAATTGGATTTAAAAACCGGCTACCATCAGATTCGAATGAACCCATATTATGTTTGGAAAATGTAATATATCAGATATAAAAAGCATGCAGAACAAAAATAAAATGCTAGAAATGGTAGAATAACAACAATATAACTAGAACATTCACCATAATAGCACTGAAATGATATAATAATAACAACAGAAATATCACTTTGATTCTAAAAGAAATGTTCATGGGCCTCTTCGAGGGGGAACCTCCAATCGAGCAGAGCTCTATTACAATAATATCCAAGCTAGGGTTCGCATACCCTCGACTCCTATTTATACTAAATATGTCTATCAAAAGAAGCATCTAGAGGAAGATCCTTCTAGAAGCAGAAGCTTCTATTAGGTCTTCTTACATCCAACTTATTCTATTTTATTGCAAGGAATTATTAATATTGACCTTTATTACATCCGAATATATTGTTATACCTATGTGTGGGTTAGGACCCTAACATGTCCTCCCCCTTAAAAATAACTTTGTCCTCAAGGCTTGAGATGTGGAAATTGTTGCACAATGGTAGTTGGTTCCCAAGTGGCATCTACTGGAGTTGTATCTTTCCACTAGATTAACACTTCCTCAATGGTTCTATGACGTAGGCTATGCTCACGTTGGTCCAAAACTACTTGTGGCTATAGCCAAATGGATCCTTCTTAAGCTAACTCGGGAAGGTTGGTTTGAATTTGGCACTTATTTACGAGCACCTCCTTTAAGTAGGAAACATGAAAAACAAGATGTAGCTTCGAATGACTAGGCAAAGCTAACTGATAGGTCACTTGTCTCAGATGCTTGAGAACTGTATAAGGACCATAAAATTTGGGCACTAGCTTCTGACAATGCTCGGCCTTGAGGGAATTCTACTTGTAAGGTTGCCGCCAAAGAAACACATGATCCCCTTCTTCAAATTGACATTCAGAGCGACCTTGATCTGCTTGTTGATTCATGCGATTCTATGCTATGACCAAATTCTCTTTGAGGGTATGGAGAATACCCTCTCAAATTATAAGTGTTTGGTCAACCTCCTGGTCCTCTGAGACACTAGGTAACTATGAGAGAACTGAAGGTGGCTTCTGTCCATATACCACTTGAAAAGGAGTCATGCATGTAGATGTATGGTATGAAGTGTTGTACCATGATTCATATAGGGGTAACCATTGAGCCCATTGATTTTGCTTGTCCGAGGAAAAACACCTCAAATATGTTTCCAAACACTGGTTGACAACTTTTGACTGACCATCGCTCTAGGGATACTAAGTTGTACTAAGATGCAATTGGGTGCCTTGTAGATTGAACAGTTCTTGACAAAAATTGCTTGTGAAAGTTGGGTCGCTATCAGAAACAATAGAGTGTGGCATGCCATGAATCTTGAATACCTGATCCATGAAAATTTGAGCCACCGTGGATGCTGTAAATGGGTGTTGAAGAGCGCAGAAATGAGCATACTTGGAAAGGCGATCAACAACCACCATGATGATTGATTTATTTCTCGATTTGGGTAAGCTTGTAATAAAATCCATAGAGATGTACTTCCAAATAGCAGGTGGAATCGAGAGCAGTTGTAGTGTGCGCTGAGATTTGACTGTTTCTCCCTTGTTGTGTTGACACACATCACATTCAACGACAAAAGTATGAATTTCCTATTTCATACCATCCCAGAAAAAATAACGTTTGACTCTGTCATAGGTTTTCGTGAACCCTGAGTGCCCCGCTATTGGTGTAGGATGAAGCTCATAAATTACCATGGATTTAAGCTTTGATTGTTTGCTTAAATACAAACTAACTTTGTATCGAAGCTCATAATGGAGCCAAGAGTACTCTGGGGGAGCTAGAGCACTGGACTGCAATTGTTGGATCAATTACGAACTTTTGGGATCTTGTAGCCATTCCTCGAGAACATCTTGGAGCCAATCTGGTACATTGAAGGAAAGAAAAAAAAAGGGATCCTTCATCTTCATATTTGTGGGAAAGTGCATCCGCAACCACATTTTCTTTTTCTTTCTTATAAATGATCTCATAATCATAGCCAAATAGATTAGTTACCCATTTTAGTTTCTCCGGGGAGGAAATCCGTTGTTCCAAAAAATACTTGAGGCTTTGATGGTCTGTCTTAATTTGGAAGCGTTTCCCCAATAGATAAGGGTGCCGCAAATCAATGACATGAATAATAGCCAACATTTCCTTTTCATAGATATATTTGCCAAGATTTCTTTCAGATAATTTCTTGCTGGTAAAGGCCAAAGGCCGACCCTCTTGCATAAGGACAACACCAATTCCTTTCCCTGAAGCATCACATTCCAAGACAAAGGTCTTTGTGAAATTAGGAAGGGCCAGGACTGGAGTGGTTCACATGGCCATCTTCAAGGTTTAAAAATATTGAGCAAAATATGGAGTCCAAGTGAAAGAGTTATTTTTTAAGAGAGGAGTGAGAGGTGTTTCAATCTTTATGTAATTCTTAACAAACTTGCGATAATAACCTGTTAAGCCCAAAAATCCACGCAAGCTTTTGAGAGTCTTTTGGTGAGGCTAGTCTTGCACAGCTTCAATCTTTTTAGGATCCACCCTGACATTGTCTTTGCCAAAAAGATGACCCAAGTATTCTACTTATGAGGCACCAAAAACACATTTAGACTGTTTCAGGAAAAGTTGGTGATGAGAGAGTAGATGGAGAACTCGATCCACATGAGCAAGATGTTCTGTCTAGGTCTTGCTATAGATGAAGATATCATCGAAGAAAACCAAGACAAAATGACGGAGAAAAGGACGGAAGACATGATTCATGAGGCTTTGGAATGTGGAGGGGTCATTACACAATCCAAAGGGCATGACCAAAAACTCATAGTGGCCCTCATGAGTTCTAAAGGAAGTCTTGGGAATGTCTTTACTAAACTTTATATTCGTTTAGTAAAGAATTGGGTGCCACTCAGTTCATCCAGGAGGTCATCAATGACAGAAATGGGAAATTTTTCTTTAATGGTAAGTTTGTTGAGGGCACGAAAGTCAAGACACATTCACCAAGAACCTTCTTTCTTCAGAACCATGACCACAGGAGAAGAGTAGGGGCTCATACTAGGGCGGATAACGCCTGCATTAAGGAGTTCCTGGACCATTTTCTCAATTTCATTTTTTTTGGAAAGGGGGTGACGATACAGATGGATATTGGGAGGAAGGCTTCCGATTACAAGGGGAATGGAATGATCATGAACACCACATGGAGGAGGGAGTCCCTGGGGAGTGGAAAATACCACTTGATGTTTAGAAAGGATGGCTTGGAGGTCTTGTGGCATTGAGGGTGTTTATGTTGCTTGTATGCCATGGAGTTGAGCAATAACATCAAAATGACCCTTTTTGAGTAGATTTTCCATGCGATGGGAACTAATGATCTCAGGCGAACTGGAGGTGATGCCTTGGAACTTATATTGGTGGCACTCTTGGTTAAATTGCATGGTTAATTCTTTAAAATCCATGAGAATGGCCCCCCGAGTCCTTAGCCATTCTGCACCCAACACAATGTCACAATCACCCATTTAGATAGCAAACATATGATATTTCATGTGGTAGTCACCAATTTGGAGACACACATTTTCACAACGCCCTCCAAATTTCATGGAGCCACCATCGACAATCATTATTTGAAAATTATTGATAGTATGGATGTAGAAATGAGTTTCTTGGGCAATGAGGTGATGAATAAAATTATGGGTTCTTCCAATATCAACCAAAATGATGACCTTATGATGCTTGATGTAACCAATTAGCTTAAGGGTTTGGTGAGTGGAGAAGCCAATGAGGGCATTGAGGGAAATGACCGGTTCTACTTTGGGAGGGTCTGAGGGAGGGGTTATGTCGGGGGTTTCAGGTGACTCATACACAAGGGGAGTTTCAATATCCTCTTCCTAAATATCCTTGGAGAAGGCCATAAACAACTTTTGTTCCTTACACTTGTGGCCTGGGAAATATTTTCATCACAATTATAACAAAGGCCTTTGATTTTGCGTTCAACCGTTTCATCCCTGGTCAATTTTTGGATCTTTAGTGGAGCGGAGGGAGTAGTGGGATTTATTGGTTTAGGGAGAGGGATAAAGGAGGGTTTCTGGTTTTGAGAAGATACAACCTATTTTTCTTCTTTATCTCTTTCAGTAGCCTCCACCCAATTCTGAGGTTGTGCCATGAGGACATGGGCCTAAATCTCATCCATGAGGCCACTGATAAAATATTCTTGAAAAAAGGCATCAGACATGCCCTCTGTCCGAAAAGACAGGCACTCAAAGGAAGCTATAAAGTCTTCCATTGTTCCTGATTGTTTCAACTTTGTCAAATGGCCCAAATGGTTGGTGTCAATGTCAAAGCGTTCATAAAGCTCTACCACAAAGTGTGTCCAACCAATATACCCTTGACGAGAAGTTTTTCTCCATTGCCACCATTGCCAACGTTCTTGATATAGATGGAGAAAACCATACCCGAGTTTTCCCAAGTCATCTATAATGCCATATAAAGATAAATAATGTTCCATTTGGGTTACCCAACCAATGGGGTCCGAGCCATCAAATTTGGTCCCATCCACCTGTGGAGGGTATAGGTCATGTTGAAAGTGATGGTTCTGAAAGTTATGGGAATGAGAGGAATGTTCACCTTCAGTATGTGGAGGTGAGGAAGAGGAAGGGTTATCGGTAGGGATATGTAGTTTGGTGCAGAGTGCTGAAAAGACAGATTCAAGCTAGGTGGTGAGGTCTTGCTTAATTTCCTCGATTGAGGATTGCATGGTTGTATTGATGGCGACAACATCGGCACTAAGTTGTTTCACTTCTTGTTGGGTCTTGATGAGACCATATTGCAAGGTGTTGAAGCAAGCTTCCAAGTCTTGGCTACGGGTATGGGCCATGAGGATGGGGGAACTGAAAAGGGGTGGGCGTGGTCAATTTTTTTTTCCGAAAAATGATATGGATGAATGTGATAAGGGAAAAGAGATGAATCCAATGGAATAGGTCTCAAATAATGGTGAAAAAATTTCCATATTTTTTTTTTTTTTTACACCTGCGGAGTTATACTTCAGTCTGAAGAATACTACAAAGAGGAAATGCCAAAATGCTTAACCAAAAAGAAATGTGTATTTAATTGGCAACCCGAACATATTTCCGCAACAATAGATCTTATCTATTTTAATTTGTTTATGTTTCAGTCCCCAAGGGTTAGGTATTCAAGGGTTCTACAGACAAGGGTTTGCCGTGTGCTATAGCTCTCTGATATACGTGTGGGGTCCAACAGTAGTAATCAGCCCAATATCTCAGGGAACTAACTAAGGAGGATAGACCGTACCCTTAGCCATACTACCTGACTACCCAAGTACTACAGAGTATCTTCCCAAGTGTTGTTCTCGGTGACACTATAGCAGTCAGGCGACCAATCAATTTATCTAAAGAGGGATTCAGGTAATCTAGGCCGATCCATACATAGGTGTTGTCTGATGCGCTACCACTCAAAGGGGTACCAACAAGGGTTACAAGGGTGGCCAACAGATGTGTTCTTAAGTACCACTTTTATTTCTGGTGTGTATGAATCCCTCAACTGCAAGTTTATGCGCGTAACAACAGATCTATGTGGCTTAAAGACGCAGTAATATGTCTCTACCCTAAAAAAAAAATTTAACCCACACTTTTTGCCGAGGAAAGTGCTCTAATACCACTTGTAATATACTAGATATAAAAGGTATGCATAACAAAAATAAAATGCTAGAAATGGCAAAATAACAACAATATAACCAGAAAATTCATCACAATAGCACTGAAATGATATAAGAATAACAACAGAAATAACACTTTGATTCTGAAAGCAATGTTCACGAGCCTCTTCGAGAGGGAAACCTCCAGTCGAGTAGAAATCTATTAAAATAATATCCAAGCTATGGTTCACATACCCTCGACTCCTATTTATACTAAATATGTGTATCAAAAGAAGCATCTAGAGGAATATCCTTCTAGAAGCTTCTATTAGGTCTTCTTACATATGAATTATTCTATTTTATTGCAAGGCATTATTAATATTGACCTTTATTGCATCTGAATATATTGTTTTACCTATGTGCGGGTTAGGACCCTAACATAAAACAACTTTCAAGACCAAATTTGGTCTTTTTGAGTGGAAAGTTAAGCCCTTCGGCCTCACCAACGCCCCAACCACGTTCATGAGGCTCATCAATGACATCTTCAGGTCACATTTGGGTCTATTTGTGGTCATCTACTTATATGACATTTTCATCTTCAGCTGCACATGGGACACTCACATGTAAGATGTCCGACAAGTTCTCCAAATCCTCCGAGAACACAAGTTACAAGTCAAAGAGAAGAATTCATATTTTGGTCAGAGTTCAACTCCCTATATCAGCTTTGTGGTTAGCTCAGAAGGTATTCAACCATATCCAACCCACATATAAGCATTGAAGTAGTGACCACTACCTCCTTCAGCTAGGGAGCTCAAAATATTTCTAGGTGGCATCAATTTCTATCAAAAGTTCATTCCCTATTTTTCACAACTTGATTGTCATTTGCATCAGCTCTTAAATAGTTCTGCTACATTTATATGGACTAAATAAGAAACTAGTTACTTTTCTCAGCTCAAAGAATCCCTCTGCTCATCCCCTGTCTTACTCCTGCCACACCTCTCCCAACCCTTTGAGATTGAGTTTGATGCCTCACAATATGCTATTGATATCGTACTTAAACGGGGAGGAAACCCGATTGATTACCACTTTGAAACCCTATACGATGCAAAGAAAAATTATAGCACCTATGAAAAAGAGTTTTATAGTCTGGTTCAAGCCCTCAAGAAATGGAGGCATTATTTGTTGAGTAAAGAAACAATTCTTCATACATACCACCACCCTTTTATTTTTATCAACTCTCAGTCAAAGATTTAGGAAAAAAGGAACCTTAAATAGGCCTCCTATATTCAACAATTTCACTTGGTCATCAGATATAAGAAAGGAACTTCTAATAAGATGGTTGATTTGCTAAGCCATCCTCCCACTCCAGTTCTCTCAATTCTAGAAGTGCGTTGTGCTACCTACGACACATGGAAGTATCAATATGCTACTGACCTGGACTTTCAAGAGATCTCAATGGCATTGCAAACTCCCAGAGTGATCAATCAGACCCCCTTCCTAGACTACACTATTCAGGATGGATGGCTCTATAACTTGAATTTGTTATGTGTTCCACACTCAGAGGACCTCCTCTTGCTCATCAGGGAGGCACATGCTTTAGCCTATGGGAGCCACTTCGGTACCACAAAGACCATCCAACATCTACAATGCCATTTCCATTGGCCTTCCATGTAGCCTCAAGTTGAAAAATTTATTTGAGCCTGTGCACTATGCCCACAATCCAGGCCATCTAACTAGAAGCATGGGTTATATCAACCACTGCCTCTTCCTTCCATGCCTTGGAATTCAATCTCAATGGACTTCCTCAGCGGATTTCCGACAACCCAAAAGAAACATGATGCAATCTGTATAGTGGTATGTCGCTTCAACAAAATGACACTTTTCATCCCATGTAAAAAGACTACTACAACAATACAAAGAACAAAACTTTACTTCCAACATGTCTAGCCCCATTTTGGCATCCCAAGCACTATCATCTCGAACAAAGATTCTCGCTTCATCAACACATTTTGGAAGACAATATGGGTGTTATTGAGGTGACACCTCAATTTTTCTACTGCATTCCATCCTCAAATGGATGGCCAAACATATTTTGTCAACATGGTCTTGGTTCATGCTCTTTGAACTCACTTTGGGTGCAGTAAACAATGGGACAATTACTTGCACATTCTACAACATAGATACAACAAGGCAACACATTCTTCTATAGGGTTTTCACCTTTTAAAGTTTGCTTGGGGTACCAACTAGCATCTCAAACCGAACTCCCACTCACTTGGGCTCCTCAAGGTACCTTCCATCAACAACAAGAACAACTCTCAACACAACAGTTTCTCCAACAAATTGCATAACTCCACACTTTAGTAATAGAAGCACTTAAAGCAGCTCAAGAGCATGCCAAGCAACACCATGAAAAACAAAGGACCTTCACGTCCTTTTAACCAGGGGATCAAGTCTCGTTACACTTGGAGAAGAGGTGGTTCAAAGACCACCATCACAAGCTTCTACCAATAAGATATGGCCCATATACAATCCTCAACAATATTGGAGAAAATGCTTATAGGTTGGATCTTCCACCACAACTCGAAATCCACAATGTTATTAATGTAAATCACTTGAGGTTGTTTGAACCTCCTCTCTTGGAGGAACCAATCACCATTACTCATCCAGTGGACAACATTCTAGATTTCCAATTCTCATTGGCCAAAGAGACTCTATTGGACACCCAGACCCGCTCTACAAGGCACTGAGCATACACTTCGTATCTGCTAGCCAGTCAAGGCCAAAATCCATCTCAGGAAAAGTGGATCACAGCTGAAGTATTGCATAAAAAATTTCCTCACCTTCTCATGGAAGCCAGGATGCTTCTAGACTTAAACAGGGAGGAATCGAGCCAAGGAGGCCACCTAGGGGAATGCCCACCATGGGCTCACACTTTAGCCAACTAGGCTCGATGCACTTCAAATTTTTGATGCTATTTAAATATGCATATGTAAATAAATGGTTCCTTGAGTATATAAGATGAATCGAGACTCGAATAAAACATTCTTTTCTTTTCCTAAAGCGATTATCTCACTTGGTTTTTGTTGTCTGAGTTTTACTTCACGTTTTTTCTGCATTTTCATTTTTTGGGCATTTTTTTGGGTTAGCTAGTGCACCTTTCTTCATGGATACATCATGGATACTTAGTTTGAAATGATTCCACACCTGAGAGAAAGGTGAGTCCGTTAGCTAGCCAATATCTCATAGGGCATCTCCATTTCTGCAAATTTTTTGAAACAAACAAGAGGGCGCACCAACCTGGGTTTTGTGTCCTTGCTGGTTTTCTCATTATCAGGATGAAGTAAGTGCACCCTCCTCTATGGATGCATTGAGCTTCTCCTTTTTATTCCAGGGACTTGAAATGAAATAACCCCATCTTCTTGGCTACTCTCAGATCATCCCGACACTGGATCTCCATCGTTGGGCTACCCAAACTAATGATGTGCCCCTGCTCAGAGTTGTGCCCCTCTTGAGTTTTTGGTCAACTGTCGGACAATGGCTTGTTTGGTCACCTTCCCCATCAGATATTCTTCCGCGACAGATCACCTAACTTTTTGAATTTGTTGTTTATTTCAATTCATATTACCTCATAAGTTTTAAAACACAAAAGAAGCTTCGCTTTGGCGATTAATTTTTTCTAGTGGACTTTTTAAACATTATGTAACTTTGTATTTAATGTTTTTTTTTTGAAAAATGAATTTTTGGTTTATGTTATGACACTCTAGAACATCATTTTAGAAAAAAAACAAGAAAATAGAATTTAGAATATAAAAGAAACTTTGACTGTTGGAAGATTATTCTTTGCTAGTGGAGTTTTTGAACATTATGTAACTTTGTATTTAAAATGTTTTTTTTGATGGAAAACGATTTTTTTTTTTTGTTTATGTTACTACAATGTAAAACATCTTTTTTAATATATATATATATATATATAATTTCAAGTAGGACTCGTCATTTTGCTGTGATATTTTTAAACCATGGATTACATCAATCACACTAGCTCAAAAAAGGAGGATAAAGTGAGAATCAATAACACTAGTTAAAAAACCTAGGATAATACAGTGAAAATAATAAAAGTTAAAAAGAAAACCATGATACAATGAGACAAATACATGTTCAATAATTACCAAAGCCAAAAACAATATTAATAAAAAACATCTATACAATAATTACATTGGTTAAAATCAATTCTATCATGGAGTATCATGCCAAGATATATACATTATTGAAACAAAATACGTAAATGATGAATGATATAGATTATGTCTATGAGTTTAATTAAGGGAAAATTCTCCTACGATTACTTCATGTGCCTTTAATCCAACTAATGAATAATGTGTATAGTGATGCCCATCGAAGAATTCAAAACCCAGGAGTTGAAGGCTACAATCCCTGAGCTGAGCCAACTTAGTTTGAATTTCAAGTTTTGCTATATCCTCAACATCCCAACCAACTACTTGATTTGACACATTAAATATTTGTGTGTAAGTTTGACTGACGAAAAAATTATGTTGATTTTAATTGAGGGAAAAATATCCTAAGATTACTTCACACCTTTACTCCAACTAGTGCACAATGTGTACAGTGATTCCCATCGGAGAATTCAAAATCCAAGAGTTGAATCCCTGCATTGAGCCATCTTGGTTTCAATGCATGCAATAAAATATATGAATAATATGACCAGAACATCAAGCTCTATAAAACCCCATAATGTATTGAAGATAAAATAGATCTTTCTTAAAACACATACAAGAGGACTATCACTATTTCTACTGGAAATTAAAATCAGTAGGTGGAACTTGTGTTGTTTGTTTGTACGAAAACCACCCATTAAGAATATAATTTAGGAAACAATTTGAAATATCAATTCATGCAATGTAATGTCCCTTTCCAAATAGGAGTTCCAGAGAGGAGGCTTAATGGTCTAAACTGCCCCGTTAGACAATAGCCAGGGCCAAAGAGGGGTAAACGGGGTTACTAGAGGTCACTCTAGTCACATGTCTTATATTCAGAAAGTGACATTGAGCTAAAAAGGGTTAAAAGTGCTTTTAAGTCATTATGAGCTAAAAATAGAAGTCAACAGTGAATTAGGGTTTCAAGAGTGATTTAGGGTTTTGGAAGTCAACAGTGTATTAGGGTTTCAGCATGATTTAGGGTTTTGGAAAGCTATAAAGGAAGGGTCAGTGGCCTAATTCATCATTATTCAGATTATGACTTGTCATTGAGGAGAAGAGGGACATCTCATGAGAGATAGTTCAGTGTATTCCAGGAGGAAGACAACAGTTGGTTGATTTCGGTGTTGAAAGACACACCCTAGTCACTGGGAAGATCATCCAGGTATTCCATCATTCATCATTGATTTCGGAGTGCTCTCATATTCCGGGTATTATCTTTTAGTTTCTTATTTTTATTTCGGATAAGATCCTTTTGTCTTTTGATCTAGACGAGTGTTGTTATTTTATTCAGTCGCAATTGCTTATTTGTATTCCAGCTAAGATCCTTTGTCTACTGATCTAGTCG
This sequence comes from Picea engelmannii, assembly GCA_009831015.1. Lineage (NCBI taxonomy): Eukaryota > Viridiplantae > Streptophyta > Pinopsida > Pinales > Pinaceae > Picea > Picea engelmannii. The sequence goes on from ML778005.1 coordinate 12,896, forward strand.
AGTATTGTCAGTTTATTCAGCCACATTCGGCCATTTTGTAATCCACAAAGATATCATAATACAAACTTTGTAGTCTCTTTTCATGTTTATTATTTGTATGATCATTTATATGTTTTAAACCTTTGATCCTACACACACATTAGCAACGTTTCCTAGACTAGCCAAGTCAGGAACATTACAGTGGTATCAAAGCTTTAGTCCTGCTAGCCTGCGACTAAAGCCAATGATTTCAACAGAATATCCAGAGGGCCATGAACACGTAGGTGACGAATATGTCACTTACAATAGGCATCAGGAAATAAGGCATAGGCCTCATTTTCCCCCTTTTCCTCCTAGCTCAGAGGAAGAGGAAGAGGCACACAGAGAATAAGAGATAAGGGCAGAGCGTGAGGCTGAGCACGAGGTAGAGAGGATGCTAGGAGATAGATATGAGTGACCAGAGGGAAGTGGCAAGGCCCCCGTACATCCATAGGTAGCTTTCATGCAGGTTATCAATGATATGTTAGCTAGTCAACGAACCATGTCTCAGTCCTTGGCACAGGTGGTTGATAGAATGGCTAGAGTGGGCACCCTAGATACACAAGTCTCGGATGCAGAAAATGGGAACTCAGGAGAAGGAAGTAGACCCCAGTCACCCTCTCGCACATACATCTCTGTGAGTAGGATTCCAAAACCCTTGTTTCCCAGTTTCCAGAGGGCACCCTCGGTAGCAGCACCGCCATCGATAGCACAGAGTCCACCCACTCATGTCGACGACATTGCTGAGTATAGGAGGGATTACAAAGCATTGGGTCATGACTTCCATCAGGACATGAACTTAGTCGAGTACTATGGACTCAGACTTAGGAACCACCCCAGAGAGCCGCAGAGGGGAGGATTGTTAAAATAATGTAACTGAAAAGTGTATTCTTATTATTATTTGATATATTATTCATTGGATCAATCCCCATTGTGGATTGATCATGTCGGCTATTGTATAAGGACCAAATCCCCTTTTGTGGATTGGTCATAATGTAATTGTAAAAGGCAAAAGAAGAAGTCGTCCCCAAAATATATCAACTATGGAATGTGTGAAGTGTCTCTTCACTGGTAGGCCAGTTTGACAAGTCGGCCCTACCAGTGAAGAGACACTTCACACATTCCATAGTTGTATAAATAAGGAGGTTAGCACCTCACTTAGACACACACCTCACTTGCTCATTGAGAGACAAGCTTTGGAATTGCAGTTGGAGAAGAGAGAGAGAGAGTGGCCCATCTTTGGTAGAGGATCTTCTGTATTATCTTGAGTTATCTCTTGGAATTTTATTGGCTATCTATAATAAGGAAGTTTTGCTGGGTTTTCTTCCCCTAGAGGGTTTCCCAGGATAAATGTTGTGTCTCTCGTGATTCTATATTTCTCAGTGATCTTGTTTTATGCTATTGTTATCTATTAAAATGAAAAGAACTATAATAATGTCTTAAACATTAACATGGAATCAGATCCAAGCTGAAGAGATCATCTTTCACAAGAGTGAAAAACGTCATTGTTGTCGTACATGCAAATTAGGGCTTTTTTTTGGTAAGGTATTTCATCCCTAAAACCATCTAGAAAAGTGTGCCCTCCCCCAAGGATTACTTTGGCACTCTCAACACACCTTTTTAGTGGCTAGATCTCCCAGAAAGTGAAACCCTAGTTTCACAAAGTACTAGAAGTACCAGAAAACTAGTGTACCAGAAGTACCAGAAGTACAAGAGTACCAGAGGTACCAAAAAACCAGAAGCACCAGTCCAAAAATCCGTAGATCAATTTTGGAGGATAAAAAGTTGGATTTTCTCATATCCAAACACACCAGGCGACTTGCCTCAGCCAAGCACACCTCCTAGTAAGTTCATAATTTGATTTTGAGCATTTTCATTTTTTGGTCATTTTCCTAGCTCCAGGTAAAAGATGTCTGCAAGCACTAAGCTTGTTGACAAGCTGGAAGATCTGGAAAACTTTCATGCCTGGAAGTATAGGATTGGACTTGTTCTTGAAGAGAATGACCTAGAAAAATTCGTCAAAGGAGAAATTCTAGAACCCGACGATGCTGCAGAAAAATCCAAGCATCAAAAGGACATAATGAGGGCCAAAAGAATCATTGCAGATTCAATCAAAGACCACATGATTCCTTATGTTTCATCTAACAAGACTTCGAAATAATTTTTTTATGCCTTGACTAGACTGTATGAAGGAAAGAACATAAACCAAAAGATGAATCTAAGAACTCAATTGAAGAATACAAAGATGCAGAAAGGAGAAACAATTCAGGAATATTTCTCCAGAATCTCAGAATTCAAAGAACAGTTAGAAGCAATTGGAGACACCATAGAAAAATAATAACTCATAATGACGGCCCTAAATGGTCTCACAAGACCTTGGGATGCATTAATCCAAACAATATGCGTGAGAATGGAGAAACTAAAGTTTGATAGTCTATGGGAAGAATGCATCCAAGAAGAAACAAGAGTAACTAACCATGAAGCGCTACTAGCAAGAGATGATGATCAAGCCCTAGCTAGTCACACCAAAAGAGGAAGGAAGAAACCCTAATTCCAAAAGGAGACTCATAAAGATTCCTAACCACCAAACAAATTCAATAATAAAGAATCTCATCCAAGGATATTTCAAAAAAAGGGCAACGAAGGGAAAGAGATTACTCATATGTACAATGCTATCATTGTGACAAGATGGGACACATTGCAAATTTTTTTCCAGCCAGATGAGAAAAATACAAGAGAAAACATAAGAGGCACCATGCCCATGTAGTCGAAGATGAAGAGACACCCGCAAAGATGATAAGAGTGCAGATCAAAGACCATGTCTTAATCTTGGCCCTCTCAGGATCTGTAGCACCTAGAGAGGACACTTGGCTCATTGATAGTGGTGCATACATGACGGGACAAAGAAACATTCTCTCTTGTATCTCAGAAAATAAGTTTTCTCAGAAAGTGACACTTGGAGATGATTACCAATATCCCATCAAAGGAGTGGGATAATCAAACCACAAACTGAATTAAGGGAATTCACTAAAAATGAAGGACATACTATATGTACCAAGTTTGACAAAGAACCTACTCTCCATTTAATCTTTAGAAGAGAAAGGCTTCAGAGTTGCCTTTATAGATGGAGAAGTTATTATGTGGGCTAAAGGAGAAACCTTAAATGAATAAATCATCATTGGAAGTGAAGAAAGTGGCTTGTATAAATTAAAGGGTCACTCAGAGGCTGTCATGACCCACGCCATTGAAAACTCATGTGAACTTTGGCATAGAATATTATCTCACATAAACTACAAGGCGCTACCATACATATGAAAAGTGATCATAGGTTTACCAAAACTCAAGGGTGACCTTGAAGGCATATGAAATGGATGTGCACAAGGGAAAAACATCAAGAACCCTTTTCCGAAGAGGGACAACAAAGCAAAAGGAGTCCCAAAGCTCATTCATTCAGACGTATGTGGCCCAATTCCATCGTCCTCCATTAGTGGGTATGTATATTATGTATCATTTATTGATGATTATTCTCGTAAGACCTGGATATATTTTTTGAAATCTAAAGATGAAGGGTTCAACAAGTTCAAGGAATTCCAAGCCTTGATAGAGAATCTTTCTGAACGAAAGATTAAGATACACAGGTCAGATAATGGAGGAGAATATACCTCAAAAGAGTTTGTGAACTTTTGCAAAGATGTTGGGATTAAGAGGGAACTCACTACTCCCTATAATCCCCAACAAAACTCTGTAGCTGAACGAAAGAACAGAACGATAATGGAAGTTGTGAAGACTATGATCCATGATCAAGATCTTCCTATGTGCTTATGGGCAGAAGTAGCAATGGCAGCTATATATGTGCAGGACCGATTGTCCCATAGTGCACTTGGGCTCAAAACCTTGGAAGAGATGTTCATCAGAAAGAAGCCAGAGGTAAGCCATCTCAAAATATTTGGCTTCCCAGTATTCATTCATATACTAAAAGAGAAGAGAAACAATATGGAACCTTCAGGAAAGAAGGGAATATTTGTGGGATACTGTGAGGTCTCCAAGGCCTTCAGAATCTATATACCATGTCACCATCACATTGAGATCAGTAGGGATGTGACCTTTGATGAATATGCAGTGCTCAAGAAATCAAGAAGATGTTATCTTGAAGAAGTATATGAAGAGGAACCCGTAATCCCCAGAACTGCAGTGAGGGAGATTCCCAGAGCCACAAAACTAGTGAGGGAAGTCGTAACTTCCCCCGATGAGGAAATTATAGAAGACCATGATATATCAGAAGCTCAAGAACCTCCTTAGATGATGATCCTCCATAAAAGGAAGCTATCTTTGGCTAGAGATCTTATTCAAGATGGAGAGAAGTATGGTGCTCCCAAAGGAACTACGAGACAAGTAAAAAGACCAAAGCCATTCTCCAGTTATACGTCTTTGATGTGTGATCTTTTAGAGGAGGATCCTACCTGCTTTGAAGAAGCCATTCAAGGAAAAGAATGGGTAGATGCCATGACAAAGGAATACCAATCCATAATAAAGAATGAAGTATGGGAAACAATTCCTAGACCGAAGAGTAAAGATGTGCTATACTCTAAATGGCTCTTCAAAATAAAACATGATGTTGATGGAAGTATTGAGAAATATAAAGAAAGATTTGTAGCTCGTGGATTTTCTCAAAAAGAGGGAATTGACTATGAAGAGACATTCCCCCTATAGCTAGATACACTTTGATCATAACCATCATGTCTCTTACAACTAAGATGAAGTGGAAGTTACACCATATGGATGTGAAGACAACTTTCCTAAATGGTGTCATCGAAGAGGAAGTTTATATAAAGAAACCTCAATGATGTGAAGTTGAAGATAGGAAGTCTCATGCTGCAGGTTGAAGAAAGCATTGTATGGATTGAAGCAAGCTCCTAGAGCTTGGTATGGCCGAATAGACAGCTTTTTGATGAGATTGGGATTTACTAAGAGTAAAGCAGATTCTAACCTCTACTTCAAGGTCATGAACGATGAGATAGTAATATTACTGCTATATGTGGATGACTTATTCTTAACTGGAGAAGAAAATCTCATCACTGAATGTTAGAAGAGACTTGCCTCAGAATTTGAAATGAAATACCTTGGCCTAATGAATTATTTACTAGGTCTTAAGGTATGGCAGATTCTAGAGAGGATCTTCCTTAACCAAGGGAAGTATGCAGTTGAAATCCTGAAGAGATTTGACATGTTGGAATGCAAGTCCATGAATACACCCATGGAAGTGAAGCTGAAGATTCTGGTCGACACTTCATCAGAATTGATTGATGGAACATTGTACAGACTTATTATTGGATCATTGATGTACCTGACGAACACTAGACTAGACATTTGTTTTTCCATGAACACCTTGAGTCAGTTTCTGGTAGAACCGAGACATGTTCACCTAGTGGATGCAAAACATGTGATGAGGTACCTTAAGGGTACAATAGATTGTGGTCTCAGCTATGATGGAGATCATGACTTCACATTGAGTGGATATACTGATGCAGATTGGGTAGGAAGTGTTCCTGATAGGAAAATCACTTCAGGATGTTGTTTCAGTTTGGGATCAACCATGATCTCGTGGCAGAGTAGGAAGAAATCCAACATTGCTCTCATCACAGTGGAAGCAGAAAAAATTACTGCATGTTCTGCCAAATGTGAAGCTATATGGATTCGAAAGTTGTTGACCGGTCTATTTGATCTAGAGATGGAAGAAACCACGATCCTATGTGTCAACCAGAGCTGCATAAAGATGATAGAGAATTTTGTATTCCATGACAGGTCGAAGCACATAAAGATCCGATATCATTACATTTGTGACATGGTGCAAAGAGAAGCCTTAAAGCTCCAGTACATTAGCATGAATGAACAGGTTGCTGATGTGTTGAACAAACCTCTATCTCATGTAAAGTTTGAGGACTTTCGAGATAATATTGGTATAGTCTGAAAGGACCTTCCTTGAAAGGGGGAGTAGTTGCTATGATGAGACATCTCTTGCTTCGAGCCTCATTTCTATGACATAAAGCAAGATGATGTGATGAGACTAGAACTGTGATTCTGGCTTGACAACTGTGACGTAAAACCAGTCTAGTATCCCGCTTCCAGCTTGATTCCTGTGATGTAAAGCAGGACGCCTATCTTTCTTCCAGCTTTAATGCTGTGATGTAAAGAAAGACGATGAGACGAGACTAGTACTGTTCTTCTGGCTTGACAGTTGTGACGTAAAGCCAGTTTAGTATCCTGCTTCCATCTTGAATGTTGTGACATAAAGAAAGACGAGTATCTTGCTTCCATCTTTATTTCTGTGATGCAAAGCAAGACGATGATATGAGACTAGTACTATGCTTCCATATTGATAGATGCTACATAAATCCAGTCTAGTATCTTGCTTTCAGCTGAAGTGTTGTGACGTAAAGAAAGACATTGAGGTGAGACTAGTACCGTGCTTCCATCTTGAGAAGTTGTGATGTAAATCCAGTCTA
>ML778005.1:19466-32750 GCA_009831015.1 Picea engelmannii
AGATGCTACATAAATCCAGTCTAGTATCTTGCTTTCAGCTGAAGTGTTGTGACGTAAAGAAAGACATTGAGGTGAGACTAGTACCGTGCTTCCATCTTGAGAAGTTGTGATGTAAATCCAGTCTAGTATATTTCTTCCATCTTGATTGCTGTGATGTAAAGCAAGATGAGTACTGAGCTTCTAGCTTGACAACTATGACATAAAGCCAGTCCTGTATTATGATGATCCAGCCTCGTGTTGTGATGATGATGATGTATCAGTTTTATACTAATACATATTGATGCAGATGATGATTGCATTCCTTTGAGAAAGACGATGTTTCCGATGAAGAAAACTTTCGATGATTTATATATACGCCAATCAGTGTTCCAAGATGATATTGATGATGTTGTCCTCTCACCCACTTGATGTTGTTGATTATTTTGTCCTCTCTCTCTCGCATGATGTTGTTGAAGAATACCCTTATTGTTAAGGGGGAGTGTTAAAATAATGCAACTGCAAAGTGTCTTCCTATTACCATTTGATATATTATTGATTGGATCAATCCCCATTATGGATTGATCATGTCGGCTATTGTATAAGGACCAAATCCCCTTTTGTTGATTGGTCATAATGTAATTGTAAAAGGAAAAAGAAGAAGTCAGCCCCAGAATATATCAAGAGTCCCCGAAATATAATAAAGGTGGTTATAACCACCCAGCTTGAGAAGTTGGCCCTGCCAGTGAAGAGACACTTCACACGTGCCAGATTTGTATAAATAAGGAGGCTAGCACCTCACTTAGACACACACCTCACTTTCTCATTGAGAGACAAGTTTCAGAATTGCAGTTGGAGAAGAGAGAGAGAGAGTGGCGCATATTTGGGAGAGGATATTCTATATTATCTTGAGTTATATCTTGGCATTTTTTTGGCTATCTATAATAAGGAAGGTTTGCTAGGTTTTCTTCCCCTAAAGGGTTTCCCAGGATAATTGTTGTTTCTCTTATGATTGTGTATTTCTCAGTGATCTTGTGTTATGCTATTGTTATCTATTGAAATGCAAAGAACTATAATAATGGATTAAACATTAACAAGGACCACAATAGAAGAAGGGGCATAACCTTGATTTCATCCGAAAATTTAGGAAACTTGCAATCCCTTCTTTGGATGGATCATCCAAATACACTGCCAGAGCTTGGGTATAGAAGCTAGACACGTATTGCAAGCTCAACCAGATGATCGAGACAGAGGCCATCCATTTCACGACCTTACACTTGGAGGGTGAGACACACGAGTGGTGGTATCATGGACTGGTGACATTGGGTCACATCCGCATTACCTTCTATAGGGATTTTATAGATAGGCTCATGGACAGGTTTGACAAGAAGGATCTTGAGATACACTTCAGGGATCCAGCCCAGTTGAGACAAACTGGCACAGTAGAGGCATTCAACACAGAGTTTCAACGAGTAGCCGTGGCAGTGATAGATATATCAGAGCCTAGGTTGATCATGTTATTCACATAAGGACTCACAGAGCCTTTGAGAGGATGGGTGAAGGCATACAAGCCTCCCACTTTGCAGGATGCCATCCTTCGCACTAGAGATCTTGTTGACTCAGTGCTAAAGACTAAAACTTTTTCCAAACCATTTGTGCCTGAGATGGATCGAGACAGGAAGCCATTCCAGAGAGAATGGAAGGGTAAGGAGAAGTTAAATGATGAGACTAGGCGAGAGCTTAGGAGGATGAAACTTTGCTTTAGCTGTAGAGATCCTTAGGTCCCAAGCCATAGGTGCATGGGCAAGGGAGAGATTCATTATATTGAGGTAGCAACAGACAACTTGGACAGTGAGGAGGAGGATCAAGACAGTGGATCCACTAGTTTAGAGGAGGAGACATCACCATTAGAGGAGCAGCCTCTCCATAGACCACCGACACTGGTAGGAGCCCATCCTCCAATAGTCCCACAACCGCCAGAACAGGCTAACAGGAGGAAACCAACAAAGGGAGGTGTCATAGTGACCCTTTCTAGTGTTCCTAGGTATGATACCCTCTGTATTAGAGGGATTATTCAGGGGCATCGAGCAATCTCCATGATAGATGTTTGGGCCACCCACAACTTCATCGACGCTTCACTAGTATCGAGACGAGCACTTCAAACAGAGGAGTTTGAGGGGTTTGATGTTGCGGTAGAAAATGTCCACACAGTGGAGTGTCTAGAAAGCGTTCCAAACTTATAGATGAATTTAGGAAACTACACAGTGAGAGACACATTTTATGTGTTTGACCTATCAAACACAGATGTGGTGTTAGCAGTTCAGTGGATTATTACCTTGGGAAAAATCACTACCAACTACAAAACCTTAGAAATGGGATTTAGAGATCAGGATGGGAAGAAGGTTCTTCTAAGAGGTATGTTTACAGGAGAACCCAAGACAGTTTCAACCAAGAGTATGGAGATGCATTTACACATGGGGAGATACCATATGCCGCATAATGCTTGATCACTACTCACAAATATTCGGAAGGTCGACAACAATACCATACATATATCAAGAATTTATTGGGATGACATCAACAAGTCTTTGAGGCAATTCTACAAGGGATACCACCTGACAAGGGGTTTGAGCACACCATTGAGTTGGAGGAGGGGGCCAAACCTATGATCATCCCCCCCTATCATCATCCTAGGAGGTTCAAGGATGAGATAGAGAAGGAAATCAAGGAATTGCTAACGATGGGACACATCAAACCGAGCAACAGCCCATTTTCTTCTTTAGTTGTCTTAGTTCTGAAGAAGGATGGCACCATGAGGATGTGCATTGATTACCGAGCCTTGAATAAGAAAACCATCAAGAACCGATACCCTATCCCACGCATTGACGAGTTGATTGATGAACTGCATGGGGCAGGTTTCTTCTCAAAAATTGATCTACACTCTGGATATCATCATATCAACATATGAGAGCAGGACATAGAGAATATGACATTTCGATGTCATTTTGGACACTTCGAGTTCCTAGTTATGCAATTTGGGCAAATCAATGCACCCGTTAAATTCTAGTCTTGCATGAACCATATATTCAGGGATCAGTTAAGGAAATCAGTCTTGGTTTTCTTCGACAACATCTTGATCTATAACCAGTCATGGAAAGAGAATACGAGGCACCTAGATGAGATATTGAGCATCATGGAGGCACAATCATTATATGCTAAAGAGTCCAAGTGCGAGTTCGGTATGACAGAGATGCTTTATTTAGGCCACATCATCAATGCATAGGGGATACATGTGCACCAAGAGAATATCAGGGCCATTCTAGATTGGCCAATGCCCAAGAACGTGATAGAATTGAGGAGCTTCTTTGGGTTGTGCAACTATTACAGGCAGTTCGTCTGGGGTTTTTCTCAGCTTGGATCACTGCTGACAGATCTTACCAAGCATGGGGCCTTCATATGGACTGAGAAATAATAGGAATCAATTGATCACATGAAGGAATTCATGGGCACTTGTCTAGTGTTGGCACTACCAGACTTCACCTTGCCATTTGTACTAGAGTGTGACACATCCGGCTAAGGGATCCGTCCAATTTTGATGCAGAGAGGACACCCCATTGTATTCAAGAGTCAGAATCTTAGTCAACTTGAGAGGTTGTACTCCATTTATGAAAAGGAAATGTTGTCAATCATGCATGCCTTGACCAAGTTCAAACAATATTTGGTGGGAAACAAATTCATGGTCAAGACCGATCACAACAGTTTGAAGTATTTCCTTGAGCAGAAGGACCTCAGTGAGCACCAATAGAAATGGGTGACGAAGGTACATGCATTCAAATTTGACATAGATTATGTCAAGGGGAAGAAGAAAATTGTGGTCGATGCACTATCGAGTAGACCTGCGGCATGTTCTTTGATGGAGATTTCAGCAGAATGGAAATCCCACTTGTTAGTGTAATATTCCAAGAACAAGTTCGCTTGTGAGGTGATGGATGGGCAGATACAGGATGACTGGTATAGGTTCATTGACGATGTCATATTTTACAAGGATAGAGTCTACTTGGTGCCAGATTTAGGGCTTAAGAAGAAGATCGTCACCGCAGTTCATGATTCACCTTTAGCAGGCCATCAGGGGTTTTTCAAAACCTACAGACATATTAGAGAGAGGTTCTCATGGAAGGGTCTCAAACAAGACGTTATGAGACACGTCAGTGAGTGTGTGACTTGCTAGCAGAACAAGTCAGAGCATGCTCTTCCAGCAAGGTTAGTTCAACCACTCCCCATTCCAGAGCAGAAATGGGAGAGTATATCTATGGACTTCATCACAGGTCTACCCAAGGTCTAGGGTAAGGACTGTATCTATGTAGTCGTCGATAGATTCACCAAGTTTTCTCACTTCTACACCATACCGACAGAGTACAACGCAGTTTAGATAGCCGATATTTTCTTCAGGGAGGTCTTCAGAATTCATGGGTTGCCGAGGAACATCGTTAGTGACAGGGATAGTTGGTTCATAAGGACATTTTGGAGAGAGTTGTTTCGATTGGTGGGGACAGAGTTGACATCTAGCACCAGCTATCACCCTCAGAAAGATGGGCAGAACGAGATTGTCAACAAGTGGGTTGAAGGGTATTTGAGGAACTATGTAGGAGGACAACAGAGAACACGGGTAAAGTGGTTACATTTAGGAGAAAATTGCTACAAAACCACCTTCCACATGTCCATTGGTATGACATCCTTCCGAGCATTGTACGGATATGATGCTCCCACTTTGGCAGACTTGGTATTTGGGGAAAGTAGATCTCCCAAGGCCAAGGATTGGATCATAGAGAGTCAGGTGATTCTCAAGTTGTTGAAAGAGAACCTGCATATGGCACAAAACCGACATAATATAAGTGTAGATAGGCACACGATAGAGCGTAGCTTTGAGGTTGGAGATTTGTTTTTTTTGAGACTCCAACCCTATAGACAGTCATCTCTAAAGAAGAGTGGGGCCGAGAAGCTCAAGCCCATATTTTATGGTCCTTACAGGATTATGCACCGAGTAGGCGAGGTTGCTTACGAGCTAGAGCTTCTAGAGGTGAGAAAGATTCATAATGTGTTCCAGGTGTCTTTCCTCAAAAAGGCAGTGGGACAATTCATTATAATATCAGAGGAGATTCCCCCGTTGGATGAGGAGGGACAATTGGAGTTAGTTCCAAAGGAGGTTTTTGAGTTCCGAGAGTGGAAATTGAGGAGCAAGGTCATAAGAGAGTGTTTGATTAGATGGAGAGGGCTTCCAGTAGAGGAAGCTACTTGGGAGAGCGAGCATATGTTGTAGCTCCATGGACTGGTATTGCTTTAGTACAAGCAATTTCAGGAAGGGAGGAATGTAATGTCCCTTTCGAAATAGGAGCTTTAGAGAAGAAGCTTAATGGTCTAAACTGCCCCTCTAGACTATAGCCAGGGCCAAAGAGGGGTAAATAGGGTTACTAGAGGTCACTCCAGTCACAGTTGTTATATTCAGAAATTGACATTGAGTTAAAAGGGTTAAAAGTGCTTTTAAGTCATTATGGGATGAAAATAGAAGTCAACAGTGAATTAGGGTTTCAACAGTGATTTAGGGTTTTGGAAGTGAACAATGAATTATGTTTTAAACATGATTTAGGGTTTTGGAAAGGTATAAAGGAAGGGTCAATGACTTAATTCATCATTATTCAGATTATGACTTGTCATTGAGGAGAAGAGGCACATCTCATGAGAGATAGTTCAGTGTATCCCAGGAGGAAGACACCAGTTGGTTGATTTCGGTGTTAAAAGACACACCCTAGTCACTAGGAAGATCATCGAGGTCTTCCATCATTCTTCATTGATTCTGCAGTGCTCCCATATTCTAGGTATTATATTTTAGTTGCTTATTTGTATTCCGGCTAAGATCCTTTTGTCTTTTGATCTAGCTGAGTGTTGTTATTTTATTCAGCCACAGTTGCTTATTTGCATTTCGAATAACATCCTTTGTCTGTTGATCTAGTCGAGTATTTCCAGTTTATTCAGCCGCATTCGACCATTTTATAATCCACAGAGATATCATAATACAAACTTTGCAGTCCTTTGTCGCGTTTATTACTTTTATGATCATTTATATGTTGTAAACCTTTGATCCTACACACACATTAGCAACATTTCCTAGACTAGCCAAGTGAGGAACATTGCATGTAATATAATATATGAATAATATGACCATAACTTCAAGCATTATAAATCCCCTTAATGCATTAAAAATAAAATAGATATTTCTTCAAACAATATACAAGAGGACTATCCCTATTTCTACTGGAGATTAAAACCAGCAGGTGGAACTTGTGTTTCTTATCTATAGAAAAACCAAAATCAATTTAAGATGCATTAGAATCAATGATATTAACTAATATTTCATTGATCTGTATGCCTTCATGAAACTACAAATCGCTAATTTTATCCAAGCCATAAGAATACCAAATTAATTGTGCATACACATTAACATTGAGGCCTACAGACTGTAATAATCCACTAAGATTATTAGAGACTGTAATAATCCTTGGATCCTAGTAGGTTAAATATCATAAAGTGGTCGTACCCCCGCTTGTATTCTATTCTTGTCAGCCATGCCATGTTCAAACCATTAGAAAAGAAAATCCCTTGTCGAATATGTCATGTGTGGCAATGAGGCATGAGAATATCACAAAGTGGTCTTACTCCCGCTCGTATTCTATGCCATTCTATGCCCCAACCATGTCGTAGTTCAAACCATTAAAAAAAAAAGGTGTCTACCCAATACGTCATACTTGCCAATGAGCCTAGAGGTAGTGCGTCTTAATTATCCACACATGTCAACCAAGATTTGTATACATATTAATATTTGTTAATCATCTACACGCGCCAATCAATAGTTAGGTAGTGATTTTTTAATAGGATTAACTAAATGTGAAAAAGTAAACCGGTTAACGAATGCATTCACAAATGAAAGGAAGTTATCACAAGCAACCACTTTATAAAAGTGGTTGGCGCCATTAGTTTGGAAAGGTGAATAAATTGTGTCTATTCACTTATATCAACCACTTTTATAAAGTGGTTGTTGCTAGTTGATGGCCGATATACTTTGGGAACTACCTTCAATATATTAATACATAATTAATGTATAAATTAATAAATATATTATATTAATAAATTAATGTATATAAATTCGTAGTATATTAATATATTAATATAATATATAATAACAATGTATAAATTAAAGTATTAATTTACATTATTGTATAATGTAATGTAATAATATAATGCATTACTAATGCATTACATACATGAATAAATACAATAGATTATTAAAATATTAAATATTAATAAAGTAGTAATACAATGATCTTAACCTTAATGTATTTAAGAATACATTATTAATGTATAAATTAAAGTAATAATCTGTATTAAGATATAATGTAACATATTAAATTATTAATACAATAATAATGTATTAATACATTAAAATAATCTTGAGAATTGATTGAAACAACCATTAATGTATTAATATAATGTATAAACTAAAGCATTAATTTACATTAATGTATAAAGTAACATACTAATTGTTTGATACATTAAGTTATATCAATAAAATTATATACTAGTATATTATTAATCAATAAAATGCTAAAGTATTATTACACTAATAATATAAACTATTAACACTATATTAAACACCTCAATAAATAAATTAAATGCATTAACAAATACGTTACTACAATATGAATAAGTTAATAAAATAGTGTTAAATTCAACTTAATGTATTTAGTAAAACATTAATAAGTACTAATACAAAAATGTATAATGTAACATATTAAAGTATTAATACATAAACACATTATTAATTAATATATTGCTAAAATATTAATACACTAATAAATTAACACATTATTAATATATTTTTAAAACAATAATATATTAATAAATACATTATTAAAGTATTAATACCTTAATAAATATATAATTAAAGTACTAGTACCTTAATAAACACATTATTAAAATATTAATACGTTAATAAATTTATTGAAAATGACCTTGGTTGGTTATGGTTTACTATAAGCATGGTTTCTTGTGATCATGACTATGAATGGCATTAATATATTAATGTGTACTATAATGTATTCATTTAATTAATTAATACATTAATATGTTTTTAATAGATACATTAGTAAAGTAATAATAAAATAATAAAATAATACATTAGGAGTAATATATAAATAAAGTATTAATACATTATCACATTAATGTACTGTATAAATTAAAGTATTAATTTAGAATAATGTATAATGTAATTAATTGATATATTAATAATGTAGTGAATTAATGAATTAATACATTTATAGAATAGTAATTAATACATTTTTAAAGTATTAATAGAGTAACAAATTAATACATTAATAATAATTAATTACAATAATAGTAAAATGAGATGCATTGCATACATATAACATGTATTAAATGCACTAATAAATACATTATTAAAGTATCAATATAGTAAAACATTAATAAAGTATTAATACAATGATAAAGTAATAATGCATTGACCTTAATGACATTACGCATACATTATTAATGTATCAATACATTAATAGTATATTGTTACATTAATTCAATGTATTTATATATAGTTTGAGTGAGCCTAATGGTTAAGAACATGTGTTTCCTCTTAAGAGGTCACAAGTTCAAATCCAGAGGGGGGTAGGGTATGTATACCTCTATAGACTTTACCAGTCAAATCACTGGGAGGAGGGGGGTCCCTTGTACCACAAACAAGGGGGTCTCATACACCAATTTGGTGTGTCTTGGTCATGACCTTAAAAATAGATTATTATTATTATTATTAATGTAAAATATTAAATTATTAATATATTATTAATACAATATTGAAGTAATACATTAATAATAAATTACTAAAGTATTAATACTTTTATACAATAATTGACGATCACCATAGTTGACTATGGTTGACCATGACCATGATTGATTATGGTTGACTGAGGTTTATGATGGTTGACCATGCCCAAGGCTGACATTATTTTTTGTTCGTCACATGAGATCGTAAGGTTATGGTCATCAAAATATGACGAACGATTTTTCTTTGTTCCATTAGGGTGTTGCAATAGGTTTTTCATAGTTCGAAAGTGGGTTATGTTTGTCACATTGCTACGTTGGAAAATGTTTGTCTCATTGCAATGTTGGTCTATGTTTGTCACATTACCACATTGAGTTGAATACATCACATTATGACAATGGGTTGCCTTCGTCCCATTGCGACGTTTAGAAATGTCTTTCACAATGTGACGACAAGATATGCACATCACATTGCAACATGAGGATATGTTCCTCAAATTGTGACTCTAGGGCTATGTTTGACAGATTGTGATCATCGTTTATGTTCATCACATTGCGATGAAAGAACAATGTTTATCACAATGGAACGTTCATCACATTGCAACGTTAGGAAATGTTTGACACACTAACATTGGGACCATGTTGATTATGGTTAACCATGTTGGACCATGTTGATTATGGTAAACCATGGTTTAATATGGCACTATCACAGTGCAATGTTGATCAAAGTTTCTCCATTAAATTGCGATATCATGTTTTGTTCGTAACATGAAATCGTAAGGTTCTCGTCATCACATTACAAGGCAGTGTTTCAGTTTATCACATTATGGCATTAGAATAGGTTTGTCACATTTTGACAATGGGTTATATTTGTCACATAGCGATGTCAGGGATTGGTGGTCTCATTGCAATGTTTGGCGATGTTTTTCACATTGTGGCAAACGGTTTTGTACATAACGTTACGAAAATGGGTTATCTTTGTCACATTGTGACATTTGGAAATGTTTCTCACATGATCATGTTAGGTTATTTCTGTCACATTGTGATGATGAGGGAATGTTAATCACAGTAGGTTGATGAGGTTATATTCATCATAGAGTGACAGTACAAAATTTTTGTGACATTGCGACGATGGGGCTATTTTGTTAAATTGTGATGATAGGCAAATGGTCGTTGAATTATGATTTTCGCATATGTTCATCACATTGCGATGTTAGGAAATGTTTGACACATTGTGATGTTGAGACCATGTTGATTATGGCTAACCATGTTGGACCATGTTGATTATGGTTAACCATGGTTTACTGTCACAATGCAATGTTGATAATGCTTTCTTCGATAGATTGCAACATCCAGTTTTGTTCATCACATCACATCATAAGGACCTAATGCATTGCAATGTTGATAAAATTTTATTCGTTAAATTGCGACATCATGTTTTTTTCGTAACATGATATTGTAAGGTTCTCGTCATCACATTGTAACGTAGGGGTTTTGTTTAGCACATTATGGCATTGGAATAGGTTTGTCACATTTTGAGAGTGGGTTATATTTGTGACATTGCGACATCGGGGAATGGTCATCTCATTGCAATGATGGGATATATTTTTCACATTGCGGCATAAGGTTTTGTACAAAACATCACAACAATGGGTGCTGTTTGTCACATTGTGACATTTGGAAATGTTTCGATCATTATGATGTTAGGCTATTTTTGTCACATTGCAATGACGAGGCTATGTTAATCAAATTGGGTTGATGAGGTTATATTATTCAAAGAGCGATAATACAAAAGGTTTGTAATATTGTGATGATCCAAGTTTATTTTGTTAAAGTGTGACGATAGGGCAAGGTTTGTCGCGTTGTGACATTGACATGTGTTCGCCACATTGTGACATTAGTAAATGGTTGACACAATCTGATGTCGAGACCATGTTGATTATGGATAACCATGTTGGACCATGTTTATTATGGTTAACTATGGTTTACTATCACATTGCAATATTGATAATGTTTTCTTCGTTAGATTCTGACATCAAGTTTTGTTCATCGCATCACATCATAAGGTTATGGTCATCACATTGAAACGTAGGGTTTTTGTTTATCACACTATAGCATTGGAATAGGTTTTTCACATTTTGATAGTGGGTTATATTTGTGACATTGCAGTGTCAGGGAATGGTTGTCTCATTGCAATGTTGGGCGATGTTTTTCACATTGCGGCATAAGGTTTTGTACAAAAGATCACAAAAATGGGTTATGTTTGTCACATTGCGACATTTGTAAATGTTTCTAACATTATGACGTTAGGATATTTATGTCACATTGCGTCGAGGAGGCTATGTTAACCACATTTTATTGATGAGGTTATATTCTTCAATGAGCGACAATACAAAAGGTTCGTGATATTGTGACGATCTAGGGTTATTTTGTTAAATTGTGACGATGGGGCAAGCCTTTCTGCATTGTGACGTTCGCATATGTTCATGACATTGTGACGTTAGGAAATGGTTGACACAATGTGATGTCATGACCATGTTGATTATGGCTAACCATGTTGGACAATGTTGATTATATTTAACCATGGTTTACTATCGCATTGCACTGTTGATAATGTTTTCTTCGTTAGATTGTGACATCAAGTTTTGTTCGTCACATCATATCATAAGGTTATGCTCATCACATTGCAACATAGGGTTTTTTTATCACACTATAGAATTGGAATAGGTTTGTCACATTTTGACAGTAGGTTATGTTTGTGACATTGCGACATGAGAGAATGGTTGTCTCATTGCAATGTTGGGCTATGTTTTTCACATTGTGACATTATATTGTGTACATCACATTGCGACAGTGGGTTCTGTTTGTCATATTTAAACATTTGTAAATGTTTCTCACATTATGACATTAGGATATTTGTGTCACATTGTGACGAGGAGGCATATGTTTGTCATATTGTGACATTTGAAAAATGTTTCTCACATTATGATGTTAGGATATTTGTGTCACATCACAATGTGGCATTTGGAAATGTTTCTCATATTATGACATTAGGATATTTGTGTCACATTTTGACAATGGGTTATATTTGTGACATTGCAACATCGGGGAATGGCCATCTCATTTCAATGTTGGACGATGTTTGCCACATTGCATCATTAGGTTTTGTACATCACATTGTGTTAAAGGGTTATGTTTGTCATATTGGGATGAGGAGGGAATGTTCATCACATTAGGATGACAAGGCTATATTTGTCACATCACAACAATACAAAATGTTAGTGACATTGCGATGATGGGGTATTTTTGTGAAATTGTGATGATAGGACAATGTTCATCACATTATGACATGCACATATGTTCATCACATTGCGGATGCCACATTGTGAGTTCTGCATATGTTCGTAACATTGTGATGTTAGGAAATGTTTGACACATTGCGATGTCAAGACCATTTTGATTATGGTTAACCATGTTGGACAATGTTTATTGTGGTTAGCCATGGTTTTGTAACATCCCACTCTCATGCACTGAGCGAACTTATTCTTTGAGGACACTTGCTCGCACGTGATCTAGACTATTATGCTATTAAAACATTGATTTTGATTACGAGTCATTATGGGTTGATATCATGTTGTTTTGCTGCATTTACATAGGAAGGTGCTATTGATTCGTTTTTACTAAGTGTGGAGCATTTCAGACCTCGAGGGTGCAGAGGCATCGATGGAACCCCTTGGACTCCATATCGAGTCAGGGAGTGAACTATTGGGATTTGATTGTTTTATATGTGATATTAGTGCATCTGATTAGATGATATGATTATGGATAAATTTCTGACATGATTCGTTGATGATGTCGGCTAACGATAGCTTGCCGACCAGACTCACATGTGGAGTAGATGGGTCACGCACAACTACTAGAGATGTTGAGGGAGAGGTGTGGACAACAACCCTGCCACAACCTACTAGCACTCCCACTGTGGCTCGAACTGTAGGTTAACATTTGCCTAGTTTGAGAGGACCCACAATGCCATGAGGGTAGACTGTGACAGTCGCTCATGATCATTCTAAGGGGCACGCAATAAGCCGAGGGCCTTATTCCTTAGAGGCCCGCAGTCTCCCACAAGTTCACCTGGTGGAGTATTGACTCCAGGGTTTTTTTATGTCTACCAAGTCAGTCAAGAGGTGAGTGGCACTTTTGGAGCATGTGGTGCATCCTGAAGGGCACGTCGTGCAAGGGAAATATGTGAGGTGAGTGGCAGCCTTGGAGCACCTAGTGCGTCCTGAAGGGCACGTCGCGTTGTTAATGATAAATGAATGAACCTAGATGACCTTAGGATGAATAACGTGATAAGAAATTTTTAAAACAATTTCCCTAATAAATTGTCGCCCAACAAAAAAATTAAGGTCTAGGTCTAATCTTTGCTGG
>ML778005.1:32810-53657 GCA_009831015.1 Picea engelmannii
AAATATATATATATATATATATATATATATATATATATATATATATATATATATATATATATATATAATAAAAAATATATAAAATAAAATAAATAATAAAGATAGTCTTCTTTAACCTTGTGAAAAGAAGGGGGTAAGCAATTAAAGTGTTTTATAAAAATATTTTGGGATAAAAGCTTAAAAAGGGGAATGATTGTTTTACTTTTATGCTAATTAAAAATTTAATTCATTAAAAAAAGGGGGGAAGAAGGGTAAGTTTCTTCACATGTCTTTTTGAGTTTAATTAAAAAGGGAAAAATGGGAAATCTAAATTAATTAGGAAACTAGGAAAAATCAAAACCTTAAGAGAAAGGGGAAACACTAGGAAAAAGAAGTTAGTCCAACTTAGTAAGGTATCTACCATTTAAGGACTTTCTAATTTAAACCGAACTAGAAAATTAATAATGGGGAAAGTTATTAAAACCTGTAAGGGAATTTGGGGACACATAGGAGCAATTCTAGGAGTGACTCTAGGTGGGTGAGGGAAATAAGAGTAATTAATTAATTAAAGAAATTAATTTATGGAGGAATGAAGAGGATGGGTGACACTTGTACGGGGAGAATTTTTAGAAATTAATTTACTAAACATTAATTTAAATTGGATTTTGGGAAGCTAGAGGAGTTCGAAACTCTATATAATGGAGGGAGGACAAGGAGGAAAGATCTCTTCTGTTTTCGTAACGTTACGCTGCAGAAATCTATGCTTGAATGACTTAGATTGTGGGAGTTGGGATACCCATCTCGGTGAGGAGTGGTAGCTCGACCTTGCGAGGTGAGTTGGGAGCTAGCTAATTCTTGGTTAGTGTCTGTGGCCCCTTTATGGCTCGGGGGATAAGGGGGAAGATAGGTACCCCTAGAATTGGTTGGGAAGTACCGGTGAAGTCTCATCGGTCGGCAAGCGAGAGTTCCATAGAGCGCATGACGCATCAACTCAGAGCAAGAGATCAAGAAATGGTATTCTTTCATTAATTTTGCATGGTAGGTTGTAGTAGGATTTATGCTTTGGATTTGCATGTTTAATTGGGTTTGTAAATTGATTTTCTTTGCGTTCTAGTTGATGAACAATTTTTTTCCATAGCCTATAGCTCGATGATTGATTGAATCCCATGGCCTTCGATTCCCAACATGTCTTGACCTCCCTTTGGTGTTTTGATTATGAAGATAGTGGTTATTTTTTCCTTTCGTCCCTAGCTCATCAGTCCTCGCCTAAGAAGTCAGCCAGGAGACTGATCTATGGTCATTTATTTGATGTTAATAGACCTATGGATCTCAATGCCCTGCTTTTCTGTGCATGGATGATGAGCGAAGGACGATCATATCATCCATCTACCTCTGTTGTTGTCCTTGGTTGATTTCTGACTTGCGCCTTCTAGCAAGACCTATGCGTATGGATTATCTTGTGTCCTTGTTGGGGTTTTTTTCTTTGCGCTTTGACTGATAGAATCCCTGTGATCATTTCAATGACCTTTCCTAACGGATCCTTGCATTCCTCTTGCTGTTGTCTGCATTGTATTGGTATTCTAGCAATGGAAAAATGATTTGATTTCATGTCTGCATTTTTGTATTGGTATCCTGGAAATGGATAAATGTTTTTGTTTGTTATTCCTATCTGTGTTGTGTTGGTAATCTGGCAATGGAAAAATGATTTGATTCAATGTCTTCATTTTTGTATTGGTATCCTAGAAATGGAAAAAAAAATTTGTTTGTTATTCCTGTCTGCATTGTATTGGTAATCTGGCAATGGAAAAATGATTTGATTTCATGTCTGCATTTTGTATTGGTATCCTGGAATGAAAAAATGTTTTTAATTATTATTCTTGTCTGTGTTGTTTTTGTATTTACCTCAATGCTTTTATAATGACCAATATTCGTTGATCTCTTGTATAGCTTCAAGTTTGCAAATATTTTATATGATAACGAATTTCCACTTAAAAACGTGACTAAGTTTGTTGTTTAAATGACCACCATTTTGCCTTAAAAACATGATAGAGTTTGTTGTTTAAATGACCACCATTTTGCCTTAAAAACATGACTGAGTTTGCTGTTTAAAACGCCCACGAATTTGGCTATTAAAATGCCCTGAGCTTGCTATAGATGCCCACGATTTGGCTATTAAAACGTTTGCATGATCTTGCTATATTTACCCACGATTTTTTCCATTTAGATGTGATGGAGTTTGTTGTAAATGACCGCAGATTTGCCCAAAAAGTTTGACTGAGTTTGTTGTTTAAGGAACACTCTTTTGCTAATTAGAATGATGACTGCATTACTGGTATGCACAGGATTTGTGCCTTTAATTGTGGATTGTGTTTGCGTTGAATGGCCATGAGTTTGCTTAACTTTTGACTGTGCCTCTAAACCTAGAAAAGACAATATTTCCAGATAGCTAACTAGGTGTTCATACTCCTGAGCCTTACCTTTACCTGACAATGCGTCTAGTTGGCATAGTTGGATTGGAACAACTTTCCTCCCCCTTTTTTTTGCATTATTAAGTATTGTTATAGGATTTTTCATTTGCATCAACTGTAGTGTCTATTTCTGAATGACTTAATTAAGATTAGGCCCTCTGATTAATTCCTTTTTACATTTATGGCAGTAAATCTTATTACTATAGATGGCAGTAATATCTTTTAACATTTATGATAGAAAAATATTATTAAAGACATATGGCAGTAAATCTAATTATAGGTGCACGGCCTTAGTTTCTCATTGAATGTATATGGATTTATGAAATTTACACTTCTTAGCAAATTCTTTTAATGTTCATAGACAACTGTCATTTTGGTACGGTTAGTGTAGACAGACAACATGTGTCAATTTAATGAGTTAATAAATGTTTCCTTGTTGCATTCTTCCTTGAGGTAGTTAATGTTGTTAATTGACATCAATTGCTAGTTAGATTGAATTTGGGATCAATTTAGATTTTCCCTCTTAGACCTTATTAATGTTTAAATGATATTGTAATAATGTAGATTGATTGTCATAATGTCTAAATTGTAAATTAGACTTGTGAATCAGATTTGTTTAAGGGCTAATGTAGAATCAAAATCTATCAACAAATAGTAGTATTCATTTGCTAAATTATGATTTGTGGTTAATGCTCATTAGTATATAGTGGTTGTCTAAATTGGTAATTAGACTCTCTAATTTAGAACTGTATATCATGTTAATTTAGGTGGTAAATCAGTGACTTTGTAATCTAGACGGGTAAGGTAGATCTGTATTTAACGTTATTTTTTTACCAGTTCAGACCAGATGAATGGGTTGGGTTGCTATTCGATCATGTAACAACTTGTGTTTTATTGTTAGCGTTAGGCTGCGTCTTGCCGACCTGTTTCTTGGGGTCTGGGTGTAGTCTCCTTGTCTGTGGGATTGTCCTAGTGCGTCAGATTTTTATAGTCTTCAATCCAGATACGATGTGTTGTGAAAAGGTTGTCGACGCATCTATCACTTGGGGACATCATGATTCTTGATGAGGGGATCATGGCACACCCAGTGGGATAGCGACGAATGAAAACCTGGTCGAAGTTGGTTGGAGTCGTGGAGTGTTGTAGAGCATGGTAAGTTGCTTGGGTGCATGGGTGGAACACCTTCATGCATTTGGTTTGCGTGCCTTGAGGTTCTAGTCTTGTTCGTCCATGTCATTGTGTCAGAAATGGGAAGTTGTCCCTTAGTGGGTAGGAGTGTCTTCATTGCGTCGGGTGGGTAGTCGTTCCTCCTTGTTATTCTGTGCATATTTTTCTCAGTTGCCCTTGTGCTTGTGCATGGTGTCATAGTAGCATGTTTCCTGGAATGCGTACTTGCATTCGTCGTCAGTGGTGTGGTTTTTATTGTCGCCTTCTTGCCTAAACACAAAAAAAATAAAAAAATAATCTGCTTCTCTTGTTGTCATAATGATGGGGTCGTATGGCATCAGAGCGGGTTCAAACTGCGACTTGGGATCACTACAACTTTTGTTGATATGATTGATTATAATGTTACTAATTAAGTTGAATTGTACTCAAGTAGGTAATCATAGTTAGAGGATATCACAGAGGTAGACGAAGGGTTTCTAGGGGAGGAGGCGCGACACCTCCAGTAGCATCCACACCTGAGGGGTATAACCCCTAGGGAGATGAACAAGTTATCGGGTAGGAGAAGATAGCGGTGGGTGATGTGGTTGGTATGATGAGGTCTTTTCAGTGGATGTCTGAGTCACTGATTAGCCGTTTGGTTAGAGATGAGGCCAGGGTGTCGGTAACCCCTAAGGGTCCACCGCGCGCTCCGATCGGTACTAGTAGCATTCATTGTGAGCTTGAGAAGGTCAAATTTCCTGAGTTCTTTGGTGCCCTAGATGACGCAGCCGCCGAGACATCGTTGGAGAATATGGCGATGTGATTTTCACTTCGTGACTATACCTCCAACATGAAGGTCTGCATGGAAGTATTTCAACTGAAGGGGAGTTCTCTTCTATGGTGGAAGACACTCCTACCAAATCTTAACATGGCTGTTGAAGACGTGTCTTGGGAACTGTTCGAGGAACGGTTCCGAGAGAGGTACCTATCAGAGGAATTCATTGAGTGTCATCTCAACGAGTTCAATGCCTTATGACAGGGTGGTTGTACGGTTCCCGAGTATGAGGCCATTTTATGGAGTTGCTTTGATATGCTCTGCACCTTAATACTGAGAAACTTAAGGTCAACAGGTTCGTGTTTGTTCTTATTGGTAGGTTACGTGCAAAGGTTAGGATTCTGATGCCTCAAACCTAGCATGATGTCATCCAGAAGGACCTCATAGCAGAGGAGGAGCTTATCAGTGGGGATCAGATCAAGGCTCCAGTGAGACCATCAAAACAGTTGTCATCTAGTGCATAGTAGCATCAGACACTAGCTAGACATACGTCGAGATATTGTGGCTTCCATAGGAGATCCACTTTCACTACACCTCGACAAGTGACACCTCAACAGCGGACACCTTATCGGGGACCACAACATCAATAATAGCATCAACCGCAATAGAAACAGTTTCAGCCTGTTCCGCAGAACAGATCATGATTCAAGGCCAGTGGGCCGTCATCTTCTACTTCAGGTTCCAAGAGAACTAAACCGAAGAGGGGGTATTGGACGTGTGGGGAGCCACACTACTAGCATGACTGCCCAGTGGAGAGGACTAGAGCATCTGGATCAGTTGGACCCACTACCATGGGAGATATGGGCAAGGCCCATTGGATTCATGCAGCAATGAATAACCACCATGCCGAGCACCAGTCAACTATGCTCGAGGCGTCAGGTACCGTCGCTGACCAGACCCTTAGTATTTTGATAGACTCTGGTGCTACCGAGAGTTTCATTTCAGGTGCAACGCTAAAAAGGATTAAGGTAAAGGCAGTCAAACAGGATGAGTTTATCTTCGTAGAGATGGATTCGGGAGCCAAAAAAAATCTTGGAGGAAAGGTTATGGGATGTACCCTTAAACTGGGAGAGTTTGTCACGAGGGACAACCTTTACGTCATGATCTTAGTATCTTATGATGTCATGATTAGAATGGACTGGTTGGAATCGCATGAGGCAATACTCAACTGTAAGATGAAATGGTTGAGCTTGGTCAATGATGAGGGACAAAGACGTGTGATTGTAGGTCGAAACCAGGGAGTTTCCCTTAGGTTCATCTCTTCCTTGCAGCTATAGATGAGCATGCGCAAGGGGTGCAATCTTTATGCGATCCTTGTGTTAAACGAGAAGTGAGTAGCAGAAGGTCTAGAAAAATTTCCAGTGGTGAGAGAGTTTGTAGACATCTTTCCGTAGGAGTTACCTAGGATGTCATCGGAGAGGTAATTGAAGTTTACTATAGACCTAAAACCGAGGACTGAACCGATAGCTAGAATGCCTTATCGGATGTCGACCCTGTAGTTACAGGAGTTGAGAATGAAACTGAAGGAATTGTTGGACCTAGGACTGATACGTCCAAGTGTGTCACTATGGGGTGCGCCTACTATTTTCTTACGAAATAAAGATGGGTCATGGAGGCTCTACATTGACTACCGTCAGTTGAACAAGGAAATGATCAAGAATCAGTATTCGTTGCAGAGGATTGATGATCTGTTCGATCAAATGAATAACACGATGATGTTCTCAAAGATCGACTTGCGATCAGGTTACCACCAGTTACAGATTAAGGAGGATGATGTCCCTAAGACCTCCTTTAAGATGAGGTTTGGAAATTACAAGTTTACTATTTTACCATTTGGGCTGACAAACGTCCCAGGGGTATTCATGAGTTTGATGAATGGGGTGTTCCACGAGTACTTGGACAAGTTTGTCCAAGTACTCATTGACGATATTTTGATTTACTCTCGGACGACGGAGGAGCATGACAAGCACTTGCGGTTGGTACTATGAATGGGGTGTTCCAAATGCTCATTTTATCAATCAAGGATTCACTATTTGGGGCATGTCATCTTCGACGAAGGTATCATCATGGATCCAACAAAGGTCAAGGCTATAATGGAATTGCCTACACTGGCGAATGTCCCAGAAGTGCGTAGATTCATGGGTTTAGCAGGATACTATCGACGATTCATCGAGGGATTTTTGAAGATAGAAAATTCGATCACAGAATTGCAGAAGAAAAAAAGAAGGTTGTTTGGACCAAGAAATGCACAGAAGCATTTCAGAGGCTTAAGGAGTTGTTGACAACAACACCGATACTAAAGGTCCCTGACATAGACGTGAACTTCTTAGTATGCATTGATGCATCCAAGGAAGGATTAGGCAGAGTCTTGATGCAAGACGAACTATTGATCGCTTACATCTCATGGAAACTGAGAACGCATGAGGAGAACTACGTGACCCAATATTTGGAGTTGTCAACCATCATATATTCCTTGAAGGTTTGGATACATTACGTTGTTGGATGAAAATTTGAACTAAATACTGACCATTGTGGACTACAACACATCTTTACGCAAAGTGACTTGGATGCGTGACAACAACACTGGTTGGAATTGCTTAGGAAGTATGAATTCAAGATTACTTACATAAAAGGAACAATGAACCGAGTGGCATATGCATTGAGTCAGAGACCATGCATCTTTTCAGTGTTGACTCTTCAGATGAATCTACGTGAAAAGATTCTAACTTTACAGCGTGACGATGATTGGTACAAAGAGGTCGAGGGTTTTATTGGACAAAACACAATGATGGTACCAAGATTTGAAGGATTTATGTTTGACGACGATGTATTACTGAGGTTTAAAAATTGGATTTACGTACCACCGAACGAAGAGTTGAAGAGTTTGATCCTAAACGAGGCTCATAGAGCAGTGTACATGGCTCACCCAAGAGTCAGAAAGATGAGGGTCGACCATAAACCCTTATTCTTATGGAAGGGAATGAAGGCATATATAGTCAACGATGTGGCCAAATGTCTAGAATGTCAGTAGGTAAAGGCTGAGCATAGACATCCAGCAGGATTACTATAGCCACACATTATTCTGGAATCAAAATGGGAGGTTATTTCGATGGATTTTATTGTTAGATTTCCACTGACGATAAGGAGGCACGACTCAATTTTCGTAGTAGTAGAAACTCTGATGAAGAGTGCTCACTTTATTCTTGTGTGTACAACGTATCAGGAACCTAACATAGCTAGAGTTTTCATCAATTATATTGTGAGGTTGCATGGTCTGCCTAAGAGGATTATATCCGATCAATTATCGGTGTTTACTAGACGATTTTGGATGAGTTTTCAAGAGGCCTTGGGAACCCAACTTAACTTTAGTACGACGTATCACCCGGAGACTGATGGGCAGATCGACAAAACGAACTAGACCTTGGAGGACATGTTGCACATGTACGTGATGGACCAACAAAAGCATTGGGACAAATTCTTGCCACTAGTGGAATTTGCTTATAACAACAGTTACCAAAGCACCATAAAGATGGCGCCATTAAATTTTTTTTACAGGGGACCATGTCAGATGCCTTTGAGTTGGGATCAGCTTGAGAATAGGGTCCTAGTGGGACCTGAAGCGATCCAAGAAATGGAAGAGAAAATGAAAGCAATAATACAAAGGATTAAAGAAGCGCAGGATCGACATAAGAGTTATGTCAATGTGCACAGTGTCAACTATAGTTATGAGGTCAGTGATCGAGTCTTCCTGAGGGTTAAAACGCATAAGAGTTAGATCACGTTTGGAACGGGAGATAAACTCTCTCCTAGGTTCATCGAACCTTTCGAGATTGTGGAGATAAATGGGTCTGTGGCCTATCAAATAGTCTTGCTTGATTCTTTGAGGCGTATGCATGATGTTTTTCACATATCTGTTTTGAGACATTATATTAGTGTTCATACACATGTTATTGACATGAGTTCCTTGCAGGTATTAGATGAGGAGGAACTCACATCTCAGCCAATCTGCATCCTGGATCATTGCGTTCGACATCTACGACAATGAACAGTAGATCAGGGCAAGGTCCAGTGGGACAACTATAGTCTACACTCGGCAACCTGGGAGGACGCATATGATATGCACCAACAGTTTCCATTTTTGTTTGATAGATAGACCTATGTACTATGATACAGATTATTTCGGCACTTATACTGTGAAAATTCGAGACGAAGTTTGGAACAAGAGGGGGTCTATGTAACATCCCGCTCTTGTGCACTGAGCGAACTTATTCTTTGAGGACAATTGCTCGCAACTGATCCATATTATTATGCTATTAAAACATTGATTTTGATTATGAGGCA
Source organism: Picea engelmannii (assembly GCA_009831015.1). Classification (NCBI taxonomy): domain Eukaryota; kingdom Viridiplantae; phylum Streptophyta; class Pinopsida; order Pinales; family Pinaceae; genus Picea; species Picea engelmannii. The sequence goes on from ML778005.1 coordinate 41,580, forward strand.
TTATGGGTTGATGTTATGTTGTTTTGTTGCATTGACATAGACAGGTGCTATTGACTCGGTTTTACTGAGTGTGAAGGATTTTGGACCTCGAGGGTGCAAAGGCATCGATGGAACCCCTTGGACTCTGGATCGATTCAGGGAGTGAACTATTGGGGTTTGATTATTTTAAATGTGATATTAGTGCATCTAATTAGACAATATAATTACGGATATATTTCTGACATGATTCGTTGATGACGCAGGCTGACGATAGCTTTCCAACCAGACTCACATGTGGAGTAGAGGGGTCATGCACGACTACCAGAGATGTTGAGGGAGAGGTGTGGAAAGGAGCCCTACCACATCCTACTATCACTCCCGCCACGGATCAAACTATAGGTTAACGTTTACCTAGTTCGAGAAGAATCACGATGCCATGAGGGCAGAGTGCGATAGTCGCTCACGATGATTTTAAGGGGCAGACAATAAGGCGAGGGTCTTATTCATTAGAGGCCCTTAGTCTCCCACAAGTTCACCTAGTGGAGTATTGACTCCAATGGTTTTTGATGTCTACCTAGTCAGTTAAGAGGCGAGTGGCACCCTTGGAGCACATGGTTCATCCTGAAGGGCATGTTGCACAAGAAAAATGGAAAGAGGTGAGTGTCACCCTTGGAGCACATGGTGCGTCCTCAAGGGCATGTTATGCAAAGGAAATAGGTGAGGCGAGTGGCACCCTTGGAGCACCTAGTGCGTCCTGAAGGGAACATCGCATTGTGAATGATAAATGAATGAACCTAGATGGCCTTAGGACGAATAACGTGATAAGAATTTTTTAAAACAATTTCCCTAATAAATTTTCGCTTAACACAAAAATTAAGGTCTAGGTCTAATCTTTGCTGGTGGTAAATTTTACCTTTTTATAAAAAAAATAAAAAAATAAAAATAAAAATAAAAATAATAATAATAAACATTTATAAAATAATAATAATAAAATTAGTAAATATAATCTTATTTAACCTTGTGACAAGAAGGGGGTAAGCAATTAAAGTGTTTATAAAAATCTTTTGGGATAAAAACTTAAAAAGGGGAATGATTGTTTTACTTTTATGCTAATTAAAAATTCAATTCATTAAAAAAAAGGGGGAAGATGGGTAAGTTTTTGCACATGCCTTTTTGAGTTTAATTAAAAGGGAAAAAGGGGAAATCTAAAATAATTAGGAAACTAGGAAAAACGAAAACCTTAAAAGAAAGGGGAAACACTAAGAAAAAGAAGTTAGTCCAACTTAGTAAGGTATCTACCATTTAAGGACTTTGTAATTTAAACTAAACTAGCAAATTAATAACAGGGAAAGTCATTAAAACCTGTAAGGGAATTTGGGGTCACCTAGGAGCGATTCTAGGAGTGACTCTAGGTGGGTGAGGGAAATAAGAGTAATTAATTAATTAAAGAAATTAATTTATGGAGGAATGAAGAGGATGGGTGACACTTGTATAGGGAGGATTTTTATGAATTAATTTACTAAACATTAATTTAAATGGGATTTTGGAAAGCTAAAGAAGTTCAAAACTCTCTATAATGGAGGGAGGAGAAGGAGGAAGGATATCTTCTGTTTGCGTAACGTTACGCTCTAGAAATCTATACTTGACTAACTTAGCTTGTGGGATTTGGGATACCCATCTCGGTGAGGAGTGGTAGCTCGGCCTTGCGTGGCGAGTTGGGAGCTAGTTGATTCTTTGTTAGTGTGCATGGCCCCTTTGCGCCTCGGGGGTCTAAGGGGGAAGAAGAGTACCCCTACCATTGGATGGGAGGTACTGTTGATGCCTCGTCGACCAGAAAGAGGGAGTTGCACAGAGTGCGTGAGGCATCAACTTAGAGTGGGCGATCAGGCAACGATACACTTTATTTATTTTTATATGGTAGATTGTAGTAGGATTTATGCTTTGGATCTGCATGTTTAATTGGGTAAGTAAATTGATTGTCTTAGCATTCTAGTTGATGACCGAATTTTTTTCCATAGCCTATAGCTCGATGATTGATTGATTCCCATGGCCTTTGATTCCCTGCATGTCTTGACCACCCTTTGGTGTTTTGATTGTGAAGATAGTGGTTGTTTTTTCCTTTCGTCCCTAGCTCATCAGTCCTCGCCTAAACATTCATCTAGGAGTATGATCTACGGTCGTCGCTTCGATGTTAATATACCTATGGGTATCAACGCCCTTCTTTTCTGTGCATGGAGGATGAGTGAAGGATGATCTTGTTAGCCGTCTACCTCCATTGTTGTCCTTGACTAATTGTTTGACTTGTACCTTCTAGCAAGACCTCTACGTATGGATTATCTTGCATCCTTGTTAGTTTTTTTTTCTCTGCGCCTTGACTAATAGAATCCATGTGATCATTTCAATGACCATTCCCAATGGATCCTTGCATTCCTCTTGTTGTTGTCTATGTTGTATTGGTATTCTAGCAATGAAAAATCGATTTGATTTCATGTCTTCATTTTTGTATTGATATCCTAGAAATGGAAAAACGTTTTTGTTTTTTATTCATGTTTGCGTTGTGTTGGTAATTTGGCAATGGAAAAACTATTTGATTTCATGTCTGCATTTTTTTATTCGTATCCTCGAAATGGAAAAATGTTTTTGTTTGTTATTCCTGTATGCGTTGTATTGGTAATCTGGCAATGGAAAAACAATTTGATTGCATGTTTGCATTTTGTATTGGTATCCTGGAATGGAAAAACGTTTTTACTTATTATTCATGTCTGCATTGTTTTTGTATTTACCTCAGAGCTTTTATAATGACCAATTTTCGTTGATCTCTTGTATAGCTTCAAGTTTGAAAATATTTTATATGATAACGAATTTCCACTTAAAAACGTGACTAATTTTTCTTTTTAAATGACCACCATTTTGCCTTTAAAATGTGATAGAGTTTGTTGTTAAAATGACCACCATTTTTGCACCTAAAAACATGACTGAGTTTGCTATTCAAAACGCCCACAAATTTTCTTTAAATCGATTGCTTGAGCTTGCTATAAATGCCCACAATTTGGCTATTAAAATGATTGCATGAGCTTGTTGTATTTACCCACAATTTTTTCCATTTAGATGTGACGGAGTTTGCTGTAAATGATCACGGATTTGCCCAAAAATATTGACTGAGTTCGTTGTTTAATGAACACGCTTTTGCTAATTAGAATGATCATTGCATTGCTGGTATGCCCACGATTTTTTCCTTTAATTTTGGACTGTATTTGCATTGAATGGCCATGAGTTTTCTTAACCATTGACTGCACCTCTTAAATTGGAAAAGACAACATTTCTAGACAGCTAACTAGGCGTTCATACTCCTGAGCCTTACCTTTACCTGGCAACACGTCTAGTTGGCATAGTTGGATTGGAACAACTTTCCTCTCCTTTTTTTTGTAGTATTAAGTATTGTCATAGGATTTTGCATTCTCATCGACTTTAGTGTCTAGTTCTAAATGACTTAATTAATATCATGCCCTGTAATTAATTCCTTTTTACATTTATGGCAGTAAATCTTATTACTACAGATAGAAACAATCTCTTTTAACATTTATGATAGAAAAATCTTATTAAAGACATATGGTAGTAAATCTAATTATAGGTACATGGCCTTAGCTTCTCATTGCATGTATATGGATTTATGACATTTACACTTCTAAGCATATTCTTTTAATGTTCATAGACAACTGTCATTTTGGTACGGTTAGTGTAGACAAACAACGTGTGGCAATTTAATGAGTTAATAAATGTTTCCTTGTTGCATTCTGCCTTGAGGCAGTTAATGTTGTTAATTGACATCAATTGCTAGTTAGATTGAATTTGGGATTAATTTAGATTTTCCTGCTTAGACCTTATTAATGTTTAAATGATATTGTAATAATGTAGATTGATTGTAATAATGTCTAAATTGTAAATTAGACTTGTGAATTAGATTTGTTTAAGGACTAATGTAGAATCGAAATCTATCAACAAGTAGTGGTATTCGCTTGCTAAATTATGATTTGTGGTTAACGCTCATTAGTATATAGTGGTTGTATAAATTGGTAATAAGAATATCTAATTTAGAACTGTATATCATGTTAATTTAGGTGGTAAATCAATGACTTCGTAATATAGATGGGTAAGGTAGATCTATATTTAATGCTATTTTTTTACCAGTTCAGACCAGATGAATGGGCTGGATTACTACGTGGTCATGTAATAACTTGCGTTTTCTTGTTAGCATCAGCTTGCGTCTTGCCAACCTGTTGCTTGGGGTTTGGGTGTAATATCCTTGTCCCTGGGATTGTTTTAGCACGTCGGATTTTTATAGTCTTCGGTCTGGATAGGATGTGTTGTGCCAAGGTTTCCAATGCATCTATCACCTAGGGATGGCATGATTCCTAATGAGGGGATCATGGCATGCCCAATGGGATAGCGGCGAAATAATAATTGGCCGAAGTCAGTGTGGGTGGTGGAGTGCTGTCGAGCATGGCAAGTTGCTTGAGCACAAGGGTGAAACGCTTTCATGAGTTTGGTTCTCATGCCTTGAGGCTCTAGTCTTGTTCTTCCACGTCATTGTGTTGGGAACGAGAAGTTGTCCCTTAGCAGGTAGGAGTGTCTTGATTGCGTCGGGCGGGTAGTCGTTCCTCCTTATTATTCTGTGCATTTTTTGCCCAATTTCCCTTGTGCCTATGCATGGTGTCATAGTAGCCTGTTCCCTAGACTGCATGCTTGCGTTCGTCGTTAGTGGTGTGATTAAACTGTTGTCATCATTGCCTTCTTTCCTAAACAAAAAAAAAAAAAAAAAAATTATGCTTCGCTTGTTGTCGTAACGATGGGGTAGTTACAGGTTTATTGTCGCACTATAATGTTGATAAGTTTTTATTCGCTATATTGTGAGATCAATTTTTGTTCATGAGATCACATCATAAGGTTATGGTCATCACATTGCAACATAACATTTTTTCTTATTACACTATGGCATTGGAATAGGTTTATCACCTTTTTATAGTGGGTTATGTTTGTGACATTGCAACGTCAAGGAATGTTCGTCTCACTACAATCTTGGGATATGTTAGTCCCATTGAGACATTAGGTTGTGTATTTCACATTGGGAGAATGGGTTATGTTTTTTTCATATTGTGAAATTTAGAAATGTTTCTCACATTACAAGGTTATCATATTTGTGTCACATTGAGGTGAGGAGGCATATGTTTGTCATATTGCGACATTTTGAATTTTTTTTCACATTATGACATTATGATATTTGTATCACACCACAATGCAACAATAACAAAATTTCATCACTTTGCAATGAAAAATCTATATTTGTCACATTCTAGAAATAGGGTTAGGTTTATAATATTGCAATGTTACTATGTTTGTCAAAATGTGGCGATGTTGATGAAGTTATGATGGGGATATTTTCATCACATTGTGACAATAGGGCAATGATGGTCACATTGCAACATTACTATGTTCCTCATATTTCAACTTTTGACTTTTCTTTTCATATTACAACACTGAGTTATGTTTGTCACACACAAGGTTGGTTCATGTTCCACACATTATAGAAATAAAGTTTTCTCCATGTTTTTTAATAAAATATAACAAAGTGTTTCCTTTGTCACAAAGATAGGAACTTTGAAGTGTTTTGATGTATTACATAGAAAGAAACTTAGAATCATACTTGTTTTAAGGAAATTGATAAAACATCATCTTTAGCTTTACATATGATGGTTTTTACTTGTTATAAATAAATTAATAGAAAATCATATTGAACTTTGTAGATGATGAATTATACTTGTTGTAAAGACATTGATAGAAAATCTACTTGTTTTATATTGGTTTTGAGGACATTGATGGTAAATCATTTAATAATTTTTACTTGTTATAAAGACATTGAAAAACAATTCTTGTGACGATGAGTTTTACTATTCTATGAACATTCATAACAAATATACTTGATTTATGTGTTATAGATGATGACTTATATTTGTTCTAAGAAAATTTAAAGGAAGTCATGTTGAATTGTTGTATACTTTGCACATGATGATTTATATAAGGACATTTAAGTAGACCACACATGGATCATACAGTGTATACATTGCACCATGATACAAACTATGACCATTATACATCCATATCAAATTTATATCTATATTTCATTGATTTAAATTGTCATGGGTTGGATAATAAAAAAAAAAAGTCTCCCACTAATAAAAAAAAATTCATTAAATTTAGCATAGAGACACACATATAGAATTTTTATTAAAACCCATATACTAAAAAGAATAAATTCCACACACTCATTAAACCATATTTTCAAATCATTAAAACAAATAGATGTCTTATAACACTAACACTAATAACAATTGACCCTAACCATTGACTCTAATAACCATTTGACCTTTGTATGTTATTAATACAGTATTGTTAACATGGTTAATTATTAATATTAATTAATAATTATTGTATAAAGGGTATCTATGTATAATATACATACATATGCTTAAAGCACCCTTTATGTAATATAACTAATTATGTATATTCAAAATAACTAATAGTATAGTTAATTAGTAATATTGTTTAATAATTATTAATGTATCATGCAGAATAATGGTTAACATGCTTAATTATTAATATTAATTAATAATTATTGTATAATGGGTATCTATGTATAATATACATGCATATGCTTAAAGCACCCTTTATGTAATATAACTAATTATGTATATTCATAATAACTAATAGTATAGTTAATTAGTATTATTGTTTAATAATTATTAATTATTAATGTATCATGCATAATAACAACAAATTATTAATAATACTTTATTAATAATATTTATAATATTCATAATTTTTATTATTAATAAAGTATTAATAATAGTTTATTAATAAATTTAATAATAGTATAGTTAATTATTATTATTATTTAATAATTATTAATATATCATGTATAATAACAAAAAAGTATTAATAATAATTTATTAATAATTTTTATAATGTCTATAATTTTTATTATTAATAAAGTATTAATAATAGTTTATTAATAAATTTAATAAAGTATTGATATGTATTAACACGGTTATTAATAATATTAATAGTTATCATTATTATTGACTAATAATAATAATCAATACCTCTTGTATACTAATAGTAACTATATTAATTATCCTTAATAATTCTAACAATCATAACAACACTAACCCTAATAACTCTAATAAACATATATTATTGATACATTATTGCTAACATGAATAATCATTAATATTTATTAATAATCATTATATAAAATATATGTACACTAATCCTAATAACTATTCACCTTAATATATTATTAACACATTATTATTAACATGATTACGCATTAATATTAATTAATAATAATTGTATAAAAGACATTTTTGTACTCTTAAAGAATTTTTTTATAATATAATTAATTACTTATATTAACAAGTGTTGCATGGTAGCGTAGTCCCTGCCAGGTTGGTATGGGAGTAAATGTGACCTAGTACAGGTAGGTGGCTAGAAAGTTGAAATACATGTGGTTTGTGTGCAGAACATAGTATTCACGAATTAGTTATTCTTGAAAAAATATAAAAAAATTATCAATGTTCGAATGGTTGTTGGACACAAAAAATTTAGCACTACCGAATTGGTTATTTTTAAAACTAGGACATAGAAAACCATCAGAAATAAATAAATTATACATACGAAATATGTATTTGTATAAAGTAGATATTTAGTAAATAAATTATACATACGAACAATGTATTTGTATAAAGTAGATATTTAGTAAATAAATTATACATACGAAATATGCATTTGTATAAAGTAGATTCTTAGTTTTATAGATACAAAAATTGTAACCCTCATTGCATACGTAGGTAGATTTTGTATCGTGGGTTTTCGAGTTGGCGCGCTAGAAATTGGGTGTCTGATGTTCCATGGTCTACAAATAGCATCGATTGTTCCACGATATACAAAATGAGAGGCGTAGTTGCAGACTATAGAAATTTACTAGAAATTAATAATGTTTGTTCTATAATAGAATAGTAATAACATTTGTTGCACCAAATTACTTTGCTTTAAAACTAAGGCTTTTTTTTGGAAAAAAAAGATATAGCATTGCCGAATTAGTTTTCTTTGCACATGTTTTATAGAGCATGGATGGACTGCTCATTCCATAATTAGAAAGTCTTTGGATCGCGGTTTGTCGAGATGGTGGTTTCAAAAATGGGCCTCTATTGTTCCGTGTCATACAAAAACCATCGACAATTATGCAGTATACAAATTGAGAAGCAAACTTGCGAACTATCGAAACTTGTTATAAAGTAAATAATGGTTGTTACATATATCAGGAAATTACATCAACATTTAAACCATCAATGTCATTGAAGACCCAAAATTTAGCATACAATAGGAGACAAGAAATGTAGCATATCCGAATTATTTTTTATTGGAACAAACAAGAAGGTTCTTGGAAACCCAAAGTTTAGTATACAATAAGGACATTTTTGAATTAGTTTTCTTTGAAACTTAACAAAAATTAATAATGTTTGTTACATGTTTGTGGAAATTTAAATGTGTTTGTCATATAGACTGGGATTGGGGCTCCAACGGACCATAAAAAGAAATAAGTACAAGAATTAGGAACATTGAAAGAAGTGTGCGATGGTAGAGAAGAAGACCTGAAAAGAAGAAATTGGAACTTATGAGTCTTTGGTTATAGTTTTCTAGTTAAAGGGGACATAAGTGGATTGATAAACAAAAGAAGATGGCATCATAGACTTAAACTGGAATGATAAACAAAAGAAGATGGAAGCATAGACACGCTATGAAGGCGATGCGTTTTTGTTGTCGTCGTCGGTGGGTAGTGGATTCCTGTTGATCGGTTGTTGCCCTTCCTGGATGAGGCTTTCCATTTTGAGTTGGAACCTTTCTTTGATGTAGCTTTCCATGGGGGCTATGTTGATTTTAACCAGGATCTCTATGTCGTAAAGGTCGTTTTCTAATTTCCTTAGATCCATTGAAATACTAAGCAGACTCTGTTCAATTTCTTCATTGTGTGAGGCATATTCCAGTACCCAGCACCCGTGCTCATCTAGACAATGTTCAATTATGACGTGAAACTTTTCGAAAGACAACCCCTTTAAAATATCAACTTGTTCCTAGAATGCTTCTTTGGTGACTGAAAAGGATTTGAGAATTAAGTTTGGATCTTGAACCTCGTTGGTAGTTTCGGCTAAGTCCATCTGGAGAAGGCTTGTGAATAAATTTTTCTTTTCTGATATGACTTATTTACATGATTTGACAATGAGGTGTAGGTTCTCAATTTTTTTTCCAGCATGCTTTTACTTTTTTGGTGCGCTTTAGGGAGGGGAGTCTCTCCTGTCTTCTTTTTAGTTCCGATGTGTTCAGGGCATAGTTGGAAAAAGGGTCCAGCACCTGATGACAGAAAAGATGTTCATTTTTTAAATTCACCTCCAAATGTTCAAGCAAATCATCGGCCTTCTTTCTGAAGGAAACTAAATTTTACGATGTTTCCCATGCTTTAGTAACTAGTTGCATTCGTTTTTTGATGTTGTTCTCTACAAGGGATCTGGAGCATGCAAGGACGATAGAGGATACTTTCATCTTCACTGCAGTGGTAAAAGGCACGATTTTTGTCAAAGGACTGGCAAATTTTGGTGTTGTAATGAAATCCTATTCAAATTCGTTGAGGTAGTGTTTCAGATTGGCATAATCTGTCTTCATTCCTCTAATGGAATCGCGAAGAACATCACCGATTACCTGGTGAAACGAGAAGATTTTGGACGAGGTCATTTGTCTAAAGTCAATCTCTGTTCGAGATTTTCCTTTCCTGTTTGTTACATCTCTCTTTTCAATGACCATACTTTTAGATTGGCTATCAAAAATAGCACTTTGGATTACGAAGGATTCATCTATGTCAAAAAATTCAATGTCAAATATGTCCACCACGAAAGACCCAATTTTTTGCATCTGCTTAGCTTCAATTTCAATTTGTAGTTTTCCACTGTCAATTTCGGGTTCCTATGAGTGGCCTGCATTGTTTTTTATCTTCTTCGTCAGTGGAACTTTGTGATAATTATCAATATTTATGCGAGGAGGGCTCTTATCTCCTCCTTCATTCGAAGATTTCTGGGTTTCTTTCTTACTGGGATGGACTGTCGAAGCGACGGTCTGTGGTGTCGTTCTCTTGGGAGTGTTGGCGGGGGGTTGGGTACTCTTCTCACCAGATAATTTACCATGTTGTCTGTACAATTCAGTTGTGCTTTGCAATGTCTCTATGCTGCAATGGGTAGAAGCAGGATTGTTTTCTACACTGTCCCTGTCTTGGGTCAGGTGTCTATGGATAAAAGAGGTGTTAAAGCCAAACACCCAATAAATGTTCTCCAAAAATGCCATTGGGGTCGAACCCTTTTATCCTTTAAGCATACGTTGTTAGGTTCAATTTCTTGAAATGGGCGGCAAAATCGTCAATCTTGTTGATGTTTCTGCACATGAAGTCTCTGACTTTCCAGGGCAGAGGAATGAACTGTTTTTTTTTCTTGTCATGGAAAAAATGCAACCAATGGTTGTATTGCCTTGCTATTTCTACAACAAACATCTTTTCTGTGATGTGGCATGGAAGGAAGGCAAGATTTTCCTTAGAGGCAAAGACCATGAGAAGACTGTGATTTTTCTTTTGCTGAAGTGTGCCCTTCTTGCTCAAAAACTTGCTTGCGTGGCCAGATGTCCGCGAAGCATCCTTTTCTAATAGTAAATATTTGAAAACTGAGACAAAGCCATCAAAAAATTCATAAAAAAAATGGGAGGCCTTGTGTCTCCAGAGTGCATCGTGCTCGAATGTTGCTAGGTCGAATCCACAACTTATTTTATTGGAAAGAGAAAGTTTTGGAAATGGGTAACAATACACAATTGCAAAAATCAAGTAGGATGACATATAAATTTATTTGATTCTTTGAATCGTGACAAATGGGAACAAAGTTCAATGGAGATTAGCTTTCCCCAATAGAAAATGTATTGTTACTTGACTGTGAAATAAAAAATATAAATAATTATATGGGAAATGCTTGTTGTAGATGCCTGTCTCGTTATTCTTGTAAACAACCATGCAATTTTCCAAAATGGATTTCTAAAGGAACTTACCTGGAGGCTTGTCATATCTTCAGAAACTGTTGTCGGGTCTTTGAGGAAGTCGACTAAGATGTCCAACCGGTTATGATGTTTTTCTAGAAATTGCTTGTAGTCTTGTCCTCTGAACGTTAATGTTGGTTTCATCAATTTCAACATCTCGTGAAAGAGATGAGGTGAGAAATAAATAGGAGACTGGTCACGCAGTGGAATAATTGTTTGTCCTGGAATATACTTTTCGGCACACCAATAGACCAGCTCCTTAACGCAACCTGCACGATCGATTCTAGAGGTCCAAATAACTCCATTCTGGGCGGAATGTGATGAATAGTAAAAGTATGTCGTGGACCACTGGAACCTTTGGTCCTCTTCTGCGAACATATTTATTGTATCTCCACAAAACTGTTTTCAACCCACTACCATAGGTATACAAAGACATTTATTTGTTCCAGACGATGAATGAAATGAAAGGTTGGAAGGGCTAATATAAACCTGCGGAAATTTTGGTCGAAACAGTGTGAATGGGAGATGTGCTCAAGACTTTTGTTGATTAATGACAATCTGGATGGCTGTTGCATGATGCGCGGCTAACATTAAACACTACTGATTACATATATAGAAATGCGAACATGGTGGATATTGCAATGAGAGATTAAGCATTGCAGATTTCTTGAGCGGCCCAACACGATGATGCATGTTGGAGATGAACAATCAGAAGGGACAAAATAAGTTTCCACACATCTTGGTTTAATGCATAATAATGGGATATCCCATTGAGTTTTGATGGATCATGTTGTCATTGATGCCAATGGTTTGATTGATTGATGTCATTGATTGATGTCAAGTGATTGATTGATGTCAAAGGATTGATTGATTGATGATTGATGTAATATAATATGTATTGTCCTTGATGAGAATGCATAG
>ML778005.1:61809-74645 GCA_009831015.1 Picea engelmannii
CCTATATTCCATTTTCCCCCTCGAAAGCAAAACTGTCTAATCTACAGTTAATTCCTATCTAACAGCATTAAAACTATTAAATGCCTTCCTATCTATATTACAATACAAGTGCGCTCGGCTTTGAATTCCTTCATTCAAATGGTGGCGCAACAATCTCTTCAAAGTAATTCAAAATGTATGCGTTGGCGCTGTCCAGCTGTATGTTCTTTCCTCCACGCACTGGCTCGCTTGATGAAGTCGTAGATGCTCTTGCATCATACTCCTCAGCTCAAAAGATTTCATGGGCTCCTGTCCATGAGCTCCCGCACATTATGCCCATGCTTCTGTATAACGGCCTCTGTCTCCCAGCTGGCAACCTCCACTGGGTGGTTTTTCCATTTTACCAGGTATTCAAAATATTTCTTTCTCCTGGTCTTCCTGCCAACTCTTTTATCCAGTATGCACTCCATCTCAGGCTTCTGTGCAACTGGCAACTGCTTCTGCCATTGGATGACTGGTTCCTCAACATTCCCAGCTCCTGCATCTTTGGCCTTATATGGGTATAGGTCCGAGACATTAAATATCGGGGATATCCCGATGCCCTCTGGAAACTCAAGTTCATATGCATTCTCGCCAAATTTCTTCAGGACTCTACACGACCCAATTTTCTTCATTTTGAGCTTGTTGTATGTTCCCCTTGGGAACCTTTCTTTTCTCAAGTGCGCTAGAACCATGTCTCCAACTTCAAACTGAAGCTGTCTCTTCCTCTGATCGACTCTGCGCTTATATTCCTGATTCACCTTCTGCAGTCGTTGCTTCACCTCCGTGTGAAGTTCTTGCATTGCCTCAGAGAATTCTTCAGCCCTCGCGCTGCTAGTCTCAACCTGTTCTGACTCCCTGAGCTCAGAAACTCCTCTCGGCTATGTCCCATACAAAATATGAAATGGGATTATACCTGTAGTACGATTCACCGAATCGTTGTACGCGAATTCGGCCTGTGCTAAGATCTGATCCCAACTGCTGTGATGCTCAGTCACTAGGCTTCTCAACAAATCCCCCAAGCTTCTGTTGACCACTTCCGTCTGCCCATCTGTCTGCGGATGGTATGCAGAACTGAATTCCAAGTCAGTCCCTAACTTCTTCCATAGCGTCTTCCAAAAATGACCTATGAACTTGGTATCCCTGTCCGAGACTATGCTTCTCGGCAATCCATGCAATCGCACAATCTCTTTGAAAAATAAGTTGGTGACGTGGGTTGCATCGCTGGTCTTATGACACGGTATAAAATGTGCCATCTTTGAAAACCTGTCCACCACCACAAAGATGGAATCAAATCCTCGCTGAGTTCTCGGTAATCCCAAAACAAAATCCATACTGATCGCCTCCCATGGCCTCTCAGGTATGGGCAACGACTGATAAAACCCTGTGTTCTGTCTTTGGCCCTTTGCATGTTGACATATCCGACACCTGTCAACAAACCGTTTAACATCTTCACGCATGCCAGGCCAATAGTAAGATTCACTCAGCTTGGCGAATGTCTTGTCATGCCCGAAATGACCTACTAAGCCACCGCTGTGCTTTTCCTTCACCAAATTCTCTCTCATAGAGCAATCTGGAATGCACAATTGATTGCCTTTGAACAACAATCCATCCTGGATCAGGTAGTCTATACATGGAATCCTATCCCTGAGAACTGGGTTATCGGCTGCCTCGTATGCCTTGCCAAAGTCTGCGTCACCTGCATACATATCTTTCAGATTCTCAAAACCCAAAGTCTTGACCCTGAATTCCTGTAGCAACAAGCACTTCCTGCTCAAGGCATCAACTACCTTGTTCGCAGTCCCCGAAATGTGCTTGATCACGAACGTGAAATTTTGCATGTACTCTACCCACTTCGCATGCTTCTGATTTAACTTCTCCTGTTGACTCACGAACTGCAATGCGTGATTATCACTGTATAGAACAAATTCCTTGGGTATCAAGTAATGCCTCCACTTCTTCAATGCCTGTATAATGGCATAGAAGTCTTTGTCGTACGTGGAGTATTTCAACTTTGCATCATCTAGCTTCTCGCTATAGTATGCCACAGGTCTGTCATCCTGACTTAAAACCCCTCCAACAGCATACCCACTGGCGTCACACTTCACTTGGAAGGTTTTCTGAAAATCTGGCAACACTAACACTGGTTGCTCAGTTATCTTCCGCTTCAACAGATTGAAGCTCTTCTCAGCCTCGGCTGTCCAATGGAAAACCTTATGTCGCTTTTTCACAGTGTCCATCATTTCGGCACTGATTCCACTAAAATTCCAAATGAATTTTCTGTATAAGCTTGCCAATCCATGGAAGCTCCTTACCTCGAAAACATTTCTCGGTGATGGCCAATTCCTGATTACTTCAACCTTCTCAGGATCCATCTTCAATTCATTAGCCGAAATTACAAAACCCAAATAAATGAGTTCTGTCTGCTTGAACGAGCATTTCTTCAAATTGATCAGCAGCTTCTCCTGCTGTAACCTTCTCATCACAATGGCCAAATGCCTCAAGTGTTCAGCCTTCGTCTTGCTGAAAATCAATATGTCGTCCAGGTATACAACCACAAATTTGCCAATGAATTCCCGCAGGACTTCATTCATCAGCCTCATAAAAGTGCTTGGCGCATTCGTCAAACCAAACGGCATGACCAACCATTTGTACAAACCCTCGTTTGTTTTGAATGTTGTTTTCCACTCATCTCCCTCTCTCATCCGGATCTGATGATATCCACTCTTGAGGTCAATCTTTGAAAAATAATTTGCCCCGCTTAGGCAATCCATCAAGTCGTCCATTCTCGGCAGTGGAAACCTATACCTGATGGTGATCTTATTAATCGCCCTGGAGTCTGTACACATCCTCCAGCCTCCATCCTTCTTCGGACTCAGTACTGTCGGAACAACACATGGACTAAGACTCTCTCTCACTAGTCCCTTGTCCTGCAGATCCTGTACCTTCCTTTTGACTTCCTCATTCTCCTGAGGTGTCAACCTGTACGCTGCCTTATTTGGAAAACTTGCTCCGGGTATGAGGTCAATGTGGTGACTCACACTCCGCATCGGTGGCAATGAACGAGGTAGTTCGTCCACGATGATATCAGCGAACTCTCCCAGCAGTTCCTGAATCTCCTCTGGCAAGTCGTCCACTCTTGTGCTTGTCAGGACAATTCTTGGCTTCCTGAAAACAAAGAACTGTGGATCTTCATTCTTCTCTAGCTCTGTGAGAAGCTCTTTCCCACTCATAAGAAGTATTGTGCTGCTAACTTCTGGTTTCACTTCCTTATCCTTTACCGACAGCAATGTGTGTGTTTTCCCATCCTTCTCCAAGGTGTATGTGTTCATTCTCCCATCATGAACTACATTTCTGTCAAACTGCCATGGTCTTCCCAATAATACATGACAGACATCCATGGGAATGACATCACACAGAATTTCATCCCTATAATCACCCATTTTAAAATTTACCAAGCATTGTTTTGTAACACATACCTGGTGTCCTTTTTGCAGCCATGTCACTTTGTATGGACTCGGGTGTTTGTTTGTTTTCAGCTCCAGCTTCTCCACCATCTCGGTCGAAACGAGATTATCGGTGCTCCCACTGTCCACTATGACCTTTCATTTCCATCCCTTGGTCTTGCAAGTCGTCCGGAACAGTTGACATCTTTGAGCTGTGTCCACCTCTTTCTCGGGTTTCAAAAGGACCTTATGCATTGTCAGCGACTTCCCACTTCCAGTGTCTTCATCCTCCACGTCACGCCTCTGCGCCTCAGCGACGTGAGTTTTTCCTCTATCCATCTTCCTATCTGGACAGTCCATGGTTTTATGACCATCTTTACCACACGTGAAACACGTGATGACTCCTCCATGGCCCCTTCCTCTACCTCAGGTACGAGGAAATGTATTGGCATCAGCGTACTCTCCTTGCTGATCTGTTTGCTGTCTCCTCGGCTCAGAAATTTGCTACCTCTGCTGTGAGGTTCCACCTCTTTCAGCTTTTCCCTGAGGTCTCTTCCAATCCTCCTTGGGCTTATGAATTCTTTCTTGGGAAACTGCTTTGCCTCTAGGCTGGCTTCTGCCTCGCCCTCACTGTCCCTGCTTACGGCTCAGATTTTCTTCGGCTTTCAGAGCCATATGGTACGCATCCTCAACTGTGCAGATGGTAACCATGCTCAATTCATCCTGAATGTCATACCTGAGACCATTCAGATATCTCGCCACATTTTCGTCATCACTCTCCCGATGACCAGCTCGGATGTTGAGCCTATAGAATTCTTCGGTGTATTCTTTCACCGTCATCAGCTTCTGTCTCAGGTTCTGCATGCGCTTGAATAGAGTGATCTGGTAATACCTCGGAATGAACTTCACCTTCATCTTGGTGATCATCCGATCCCATCTCTTGATATTTTGTTTTCCATTGGAGCGCCTGTCTGCCTGCAACTCGTCCCACCATAAGGCTGCATGTCCCTTCAAATTTGTGACGGCATGCCTTACCTTCTTGTCCTCTTCGATGTCTTCATAATCGAAGTAGGTGTCGAGTGCTCGGATCCAATCCAACAACTCTTCTGCGTTTAGACTTCCCTCATAGACGGGAATGTCCATCTTTGTCTTCGAGCTCATCCTCGAAATAGCTCTGATCAACCGCTCGGTTGAAGCATCTTCTGCTGAGACTTCTTCGGTGTCGTGTCCAGCTTCCTCTTCAATATCGGGATCACTGAACTCTGCTGTACCAGCTCCATGCCTCTGGGTGGTCTCCATCTCTTCGAGTCTCGCCCTGAGATATCGTATTTGACGCTCCATTTCTGGATTTCCCGCCGTCCTACCCCTTCTTCGGGCATCCATGTCCTCACGATCAGGTGACTTCCTTTCTCTCCTGGGCGGCATTATATCTCTTTTGTCTCTGCTTCAGAAAGCAAAGGTATTCCCACTCTTATACCACTCTGACGCAAGTCGTGAGTATCAGAGTGATTTTCCTTTCTCCTTCCCTTCTCTCGCCTGAGATATACAGATAAGATTTCAGGGCTCTGATACCACTCTGACGTAAGTCGTGAGTATCAAAGTGCTTTTCCTTTCTCCTTCCCTTCTCTCGCTTGAGATATACAGACAAGATTTCAGGGCTCTCATACCACTCTGACGCAACCTGCCCTCGACGACATGGTCGCTCTCACCAGGACCTTCAATAGCACGGCCGAAGAGTTAATAACTCTTCCAACTCCTCTCGGGAGTTCTATACCCACAGTACACTTTTCGGCGATTTCCCTTTCACGAATCGGGAAATCGACACTCGCGTGTTCACGAGTTCAATGCTTGCAATATCGGCCCTTCAATTCCCGAGCCCCGATCTCCGATGGTCAACATCAACACTCGGGATATCGCCGCTCGCAATGCCGAGCCTTTGTATTTCAAAACCTCGATTACCGATGCGCCGATATCTCGACTCAACGCCACCCGTACTCCACTCACTTCCTGGGGCCCCACACGACCACGTCGCCCTGGAGCTTCGCTAATCACGAACCCACGGTATAAGTGTTCTCTGAAGTTGAAAACCCCGAACGCCGATCCCGCGATATTCCAGATTCGTGCCACCTGTCCCTCCGACGATCGACGGCTCCCACTAAATCGGGAAATTGCAACCCGCGATTTCGACGTGCATGCAACTCTTGCACTCACCAACCCCGATATGCCGATGTTCGATGGAAACTGGATTCTCTTGTGCACCTGCGAGTTAACCCCCTTGCAACTCCTCCGCGATCGGACGGTCTGCGGGGTCTCGTGATTTTCCACAACAACTTCAAGTTGTCGATTCTCTTCCTCTTGAAGAGTTCTTCGCTGCACCAGCCTCGTCCTGTGAAACTGAAGCAAAGTTACTATCCCTCCTGAGATTGGTCCCTCTTCTCCTCTGGAGACTCTGTACCAACTGCCCACGCTCAAACTTCAACAACTCTTGAAGTGTTGACTTCTTCCGGACTATGTGCGTTCAGGAAGACAATGGCCTGTGCCTTTATTCTCTCAGACTTACTACTGAGACTTAATCTGACCTGCACTTCACCTGCATGGCTCGAATAACCCAACACGATTCCGGTCGACGAGAATAAGAGCTTCACTATTGAACCTCCTCGACGCACTCTATGCGGAGGAATTCGACTGCACTTTATGCAGGAATCTCCTGGTTCGAGCAGTGAAACAATTGAAACTCATTCTCTCATTCTCTCAGGTTATAAAACCTGATATGCAATCACATACGCAGCATATAGAAGATAAGCATATAAAGAAGCAAATATGCAACAGCATAATATCAACAACACACAGAGATCAAACACATCCATGAGATTGAATCAAAGCTTTCCTATTAATTCAATGTCTGTACATGGGGTTTCTTCACAAGCTCTCTGCTCTGTTCTCCTTTTCTCAATGCTGAATAATAATCCAGAATAATACCATAATACAATGGAGGGTGCCTATATTCTGTTTTCCCCCTCGAAAGCAAAACTGTCTAATCTACAGTTAATTCCTATCTAACAGCATTAAAACTATTAAATGCCTTCCTATCTATATTACAATACAAGTGCGCTCGGCTTTGAATGCCTTCATTCAAATGGCGGCGCAACAATCTCTTCAAAGTAATTCAAAATGTATGTGCTGGCGCTGTCCAGCTGTATGTTCTTTCCTCCATGCGCTGGCTCACTTGATGAAGTCATAGATGCTCCTGCATCACATTTGTTTTTTTTTTTTGAAGGGAAAACATTAAATTCCACCACAACACAGATCTCCATACCTTCTCAACTATTACTACTCATCCTTCCTTCCTAACCTACTTCCATCTCCATTCCTATCCTTCCTCTACTAGACTATCTTTGATCATCAACTATATTGGCCTAACTCCAAATAGAACTCGTAAGTGGAAGTGTCACTATCTCGACCGAGTTTCCCTAGCAGGCATCTGACAGCCATCATCACATGTATTGGGGAGCGTGAACTAACACCGTCCTCCCATGAATTCAGGTTTCGAAGGATACATGGTGGGAAATGCCTCCACCCCTCCTAATCATAACTAAGGTCCACACCCTACAACGGAATATACAGTGGCACCGTGTTGTTGGGGGTTTTGTCATCGTTTATTCGGTTTTGGGCAGTGTCATCACCTGAAATCATGCACTGGTCCACATATCATAGCAATGCATCCAACCCAATATAAACTCCACATACAATATTCATACCATAATGTTTCCCAGTTAGTGGTCCTGATATCCACTTTCATCATCATTATCCCTTGGCTATTTCATAGCCCATAACCTGCAGATTAGTCTGTAACACAAACTCATACATTTCTATGCATTATCATCATGTAATTTCATACTATCATCATTTCAATTTGGTATCCCTATACCGATAAATTAACATCAAAGTTTTACAGTTAGAAATAGATCTCATAATATCCCATAATTCAATTTTGACACACATTCATAAGATTATCATTTACCAAAATAGATTGCATCATATCCAACATCATCCTAATAACATTTAAACATTCATTAAATTCACATTCTCACAATATGTCGCATCATATACATCATCATCAATAACATTTAAACATTCGTAAAATTTACATTCACATAATAGATTGCATTACATACATCATCATCAATAACATTTAAACATTTGTAAAATTTACCTTCACATAATAGATCACATTACATACATCATCATTAATAACATTTAATCATTCATAAAAGCTCATACATTTAAAGTTTAGGTGTATCACTTAATAGTTTCATTGTGACTAGAAAATAAAGTATATAGGCCTCAGGTAATCCTCGCTGTCTAAGTCAAAAGGTGGTTTTACATACACCCAAGCTTTGAGAAACATGTTCTCGAGGTGGTCAAAAAAGTGAGGGATAGTCTCGTCGTAGTGTCTCGGCGTCTTCCCAAGTAGCAAATCTTGGACTATACTTGTCCCACTGGACCTTAACTTGGTCTACTAGACGGTTCCTGAGCTGTCGGGCTCTATGGTCCAATATGTGTAACGGTTCTACCGTGAGAGTTCCTAAGTCCGATACCTGCAATTCCTTCCAATTTAGTTTATGTGATTCATCAGCAACATAATGACATAAAACAGATACATGAAATACATTATGAGTTTTATGCAAGTGGGGTGGCAGTACGAGACGATATGCAACGGGTCCAATTTTGTCTTGGATCCAGAATGGTCCTATAAATCAAGGTGACAACTTTGTCCCCTTCCCGAACCGTATGGTACTCTTATTAGGCCTGATATGAATGAAAACCTGGTCTCCCACTTCATAACTTCGGTCGGTCCTGTGTGCATCAACATAGATTTTCTTCCTATCCTGTGCTTACTTTAGTCTCTGCCTAATCTGAATCACCTGTTCCTCTATTTCTTGAATCAATTCTGGCCCAACTGTTACTCGGTCTTCTAGTCTATCCCAACTCAATGGCGTTCTGCATCGCCTCCCATACAAAGCTTCGTAAGGTTGTATTCCGATGGATCTATGATAACTGTTATTGTAGGCAAACTCTACCAAAGGTAGGTACTTCTCCCACTGGGTTTGATTATCCATTACATACATCCTAAGCATGTCTTCCATGACTTGATTTACTCTCTCAGTTTGCCCATCAGTTTCAGGATGATAAGTTGTGCTTAAGTTCAACTGAGTCCCCAACGCTGACTGTAAACTTGTCCAAAACCTAGAAGTGAATCTGGAGTCCCTATCTGAAATGATCTTCTTAGGTATCTCGTGCAAATGGATAACCTTTCTTACAAACACACATGCCACATCAGTGACATCATAAGTGTCTCTAACCGGAATAAAATGAGCAATCTTGGTTAACTTATCCACTATCACAAGAATGGCATTGTGTCTATGGGATGTGAGTGGCAACCCCACAACAAAATCCATAGAGATGACTTCCCATTTGGACATAGGAACATCATGTGTTTGTAGGAGGCCTGTTGGGTGATGGTGGTCGGCTTTCACTTGTTGACACTCCAGGCATTTGGCGACGAAATGGACTACATCACACTTCATGCCTACCGAGAAGAAGAGCTTCCTCATATCTGTGTACATATTCTTCACACCCGGATGCACACAATAAAGTGCTCTATGGGCTTCCTTCAGTATGATGCTTCAAATATCCCCATTCTCAGGGATGTACATCCTTCCTCGATATCTTAACAATCCATCTATTTCCAGACTATATCCTTCATACTTTGGATCGAACTGTCTCCTTCTCTGGAGGTTTGAAGTAACCTTTAAATACCAACTATCTTGTTGGAGTTGTGTCAACACATGTTCCCTCAGATTGACCTTTAAGGTTACCAAGGAGAAGATACATGGTCTCCTACTCAAGGCATCTGCGACCACATTTTCCTTTCCCTTGATGTATGAAATACCAAAATCGTACTCACTCATAAACTCACTCCATCGCCTTTGTCTGGAATTCAGATCTCTTTGAGTGAAGAGATGTTTTAAACTTTGATGGTCTGTTTTGAGCTCAATTTTTCGCCCCACAACATAGTGCCTCCAAATTTTTAGAGCTAGCATTACAGCTGCCAACTCTAAATCATGAGTCACGTATAACTCTTCGTGTTTCTTCAACTTCCTTGATGCATAGGCTATCACTCCTCCATCCTGCATTAGCATGACCCCCAACCCTTGCTTCGAGGCATCCATGCAGACTGTTAAGTCCTTTTCCATATCCGACACTCGTAGAATTGGCGCACTAGTTAGTAACCTCTTAAGCTCAATGAATGCACTATCACACTCTATTGTCCATTCATACCTGACCCCCTTGCGCTGGAAGGTGGTGATGGGTTTCTCTATTTTTGAGAACCCTTCCACAAATCTTCAGTAATAACCTGCTAGCCCCATGAAGCTTCTCACCTCATGGGCATTTTTCGGCACTGGCCACTCCATAATGGCCTTTACCTTTTCTAGGTCCACAGAGATTCCTTCGCTGGAAATGATATGACCTAAATAGTGGATCTCTTTCTGGAAGAAGGAACACTTCGACAGCTTCCCATACAATTTGTTCTCTCTAAGGAAGGACAACACTATTCACAAGTGTTCCTCATGTTCTCTTTCATTCTTGGAATAGATGAGGATGTCATCTAGAAAGACTTGTACAAAATGGTCTAAGTACTTTTGGAATACGCTTTTCATGAGGCTCGTGAATACTGGTGGTGCATTGGTCAATCCAAAAGTACTACAACAAACTTGTAATGTCCAAACCGAGTTCGAAAGGCAGTTTTTGGGATATCACCTTCCTTAATCCTTAACTGCTGATACCCTGATCACAAATCAATCTTTGAGAATACCATTGCTCCTTTCATCTGATCAAAGAGGTCATCTATTTGTGGCATCAGGTACCTATTTTTTATTGTAGCATGGTTCAAGTCCCTGTAGTCTATACACAGTCGTAAGGATCCATCCTTCTTCTTTACAAAAATTACCGGTGCGCCCCAAGGTGAAACACTGGGCCTTATTATCCCTAAGTCCAGTAACTCTTTCAACTGCATTTGCAACTCAAAAAGTTCTGGCGCTGTCATCCGATACAGAGTTTTGGAAATTGGTTCTGCACCAGGTTTTAGCTCAATAGTAAAATCAAGCTCCCTCTCAGGAGGTAACCCTGGTAACTCGTTTAGAAAAACATCCTGAAATTCTGACAATACCGGGTACTCATCCAATGAGGGTCCCTTCCTTTCATTCACTACTTCCACTACATACAGTTGACACCCTTGCCTCAAGCATCACTTAACCTTCATAGTTGATATAAAACGTAACGACACTTTTCTCTGTACACCCTGGATCACTACTGGTCTTCCTTCATCGTCAACACAAAGCACCCTCTTTGTGAAACAATCTACCAAAGCTCGGTGAGCTTCTAACCAATCCATTCCAATGATTAGGTCATACACCTCGAGAGCAGTGACGTATACCTTCAACCTGGAAGTACACACTCCCAGGTCTACTATACAACTATTGACACTAGGTCCTACTACTTGTTTTTCCCCCGAAGCCATCTCGACTTGCTTAAAGTCATCATGCTCATAGGCTGCCAACCCACTCTTTTCTAATGCAGATGGTGAAATGAAACTATCTGTCACACCAGAATCAAACAAAATCTTAACATTGATATGATTTAGTGTACCTGATGACTCCACCATTGTGGATTGATGTTTTGCCTGGCGGTTATTAACTGCTGCGTAAATCTAGTGACTGCTACTTGATCTCCCCATCAGTGCCTTTCCTTCTCTATGCACAAACCTTGATTATAACTCTGGGTAGTCACGCTGGTAATGGGGTCCTCCGCACCCCCAACAAGTAACACGAGATTGAACCTATGCATTGTTATGTGACTATCTCTGAAATGAGTTCCTTCCCCTGGAACCCCTGCCCCTACTTGCTGTTCCCTGAGATGGTCGTGGACCTGTCAGCGCCGTTGGCGATGAACGAGATGATGCACTCGCTGCCATTGAAATCCCTGCAGCTACTGTCCTTGGCACAACTCTATTACCATATGGTAGTGGCCTTGAGCCCCCTCCCCTAGGAAATGTCCTTGGGGCCTTTCCTACGAATCCAGGGCGATGCGGAAATGTCGGTCTTGTACCCCCGGTTATGTTCATGTGTTATTCTGCATAACACGCATTTTCCACCGCTTCCGCTACTGAAGATGGTTTCCACATCCGCACCATAACTCTTATCTTAGGGTTCAATCCATAGACGAAGCGCTCTCCCTGTCATTGGTCATTATCCATATACGAAACATATTTGACCAGTTCCATAAATCTGATCTCATATTCTTCTACAGTTCTGTTTCCCTGTACTAAGGCATGAAATGCCCCTACCTGTTGTTCCTCGTAGTATGTTGGTATATATTTCCTTCGGAACCTCTCCTCGAAAACTTCCCAAGATATTGTGTCTGGGGTAAGGTGCAATTGTCCTTCCAGGTTGTTCCACCAGTTCAAGGCGGTGTCTCTTAACTGAAAAATTGTGATCTTTGCCTTTGAGTTAGATGCATAGTCCCTTAAGGAAAAACACCTTGTCATGCCTTCCAACCATGCTTCTGCGCGTTCACTGGCACGACCCCTGGAAAACTCCAGAATTTTGATCTTCTGCAATTCTCACGTGATGTCTTTAGGTGGAGGTCCTCCCCCTGAATCCCTTGATGCTTCTGGATTACTCATTCCAGACAGTGGGGGTTCCACTTCACTCCCTTCTGGTTGTCGCCCCTTTAAAGTCTGATTAATGGCTTCCAACGAGCGCAGTATGAGAGCTAGTTCAGGCGATGATGGTGGTGGCGCTGGTGGTGTTGGCGGCACTTGCGATGACGCTCCCCTGCCTCGACTCCCACGAGTCCTGACCATCCTATATACTTTAACCTGCATCACCCAAAGTTGTCAGGGTGAGTTCTAGGACGTTTCAAATTGGTGCTACTCAAACTAGAAACGAGGTTGGGCGTAAGTTTTCTTTACTTGTCTGTAAACAGACATTACTCCTTAAGGGGATTGGCTAGGTTAGGATTAGGATTAAGAGTCTAAGCTTGATTTCTTCGCCCCTATAAAAAAAACTATTGGTTCCCTTACCCTGTAGCTATGCTAGCCTTGCGCCATACTTTCCACTTCCTATGCTTACTATCCTAGTGCATATGCCGCCTCCTTCCCGCCTGTCCTAGTCTAATCCCTTTTAACTTTTCGCTTATAACTAAATATCCTTCGATGCTTGACTCGAGGGCTTTTCCTTGGTGCGTAGTGTTGGCATTGTTGAATGTTGCACTGAGATTTAGCGTTCACTTTGACTGGTGGAATGGGGT
>ML778005.1:75219-121692 GCA_009831015.1 Picea engelmannii
AGCTGGCCTGCCCATAGTAGCATGCTAAAGAAAAGAGTGTACTGCACCACCCTGCCCATAGGAAACCAGGGTATCCCTTCAAAATTGACAGCATTCATGTTTACTGTTCTAATACTAATCATGCTAACTGTTGCAGAGCTACAGCTCTGGTAAACGACTTCAGAAAAAGATTTGGAAAACATGCAGGACAAAAGAAAACCTAATCATCGGAATCCTTGTGAGCTTCCTTTGATTTTCCACTGCTGGCTGGGATGGCGAATGGCTGAGAACAGGTTGGGCATTGTTGCCGAGGAGTGGCGCTGTAGTAGGCCGCATAGAGCATGTCTAAGCGTTGGCCAACGCAGACTACTCTGAAGAGTTGGTCATCGACCAGTCTTTGAACTTCGAATATCAACAACAAATGCTCCGGGTGCATGGGGCGGCGAGGGCGGCATCTGCGGCTCTTTTTTTGTTTCCCTTCATCCTGGCACCTCCGTGTTTGCCTGCAATTCTATGGTGCTATTCGGTGGCTCCTCTTCGACCAAGCAGGTGGTGTGCTCGTCGTTTTGCACTGCGCAAGGACCTGGGATACCTGTGGAGCGGGGCAGTGCTTCTGCTACAGCGAAACAAGTTGGGGAATCCCAATTGTTTGGTACAGTAAACATCTTGCTCTCCAATAAGTCTGGTGAGAGTTCCAAGTTCAGGTCTTCTTCTACGAAAGTTCTGGGGGGCGAGCTAGCTACCATGTTCACCCGACGCCGCCTCTACCTATCCATGCTCATGGCTCACTGAAAGTTCCTCTGCCTCTTCCTTATGGAGTCGGCAGCGTACCAGCCGGCTCCCCTGCGGGGCTTCCCTCTCAGCCTCGGCATGACAGGAGCAAGGAGCAAAGCCAGAACACTGAAAACACCACAGCTACACTGATGCTCAGTAAGCTTCGAACTCACCCGGAGATTCCCGACAATGTTGCTGGAGGCATAGATTATAATGGCTGCCATTAAAGCCAAGAGCTTAATGCTCTGGCTATCCATCCTGTGAAATCTCGTGCGAAGCCCCATCAGAGAATGGAGGCCGACGGAGGTAGTGCCATTCATAAATGGCTGAGTGTGTGGTGAGAGCCATTATAAATGGCCTCTCCCATACCGCCTCCACGTGGTTCCTCTTGTCTGTGTGTCACCCCATCCGGGGCTGGGTAATCTTTGCTAGCCAGGAGTTGGCAACGATTGTATAGAGCGGAGGAATCATTGCCTCTGGCTTCCCAAATTATTTGTTCTGTTTCCCTTTGTACTCCCTCATTTTCTAGGTGATCGGCCACTCCATTTGCCTCCCTTTTGACATGGGAGGGAATAACATTGATATTGTGCCCAAGCAGGCTTTTGAAGTCCTCAAGCAGTCCTGTGAGGCGCCAGCTGGGGGAGATTTTTTGTGGATTTCCCCCATGCAGGATCTTAGTGATTAGTCGAATGACGATTTGTCAGTCCCCTTCTAGGATGATTGTGTGGCTAGTCAGGGTTACCGCCTGTCGAAGGCCCTATAGTAGGCATGTTAATTCTGATACATTGTTTGTGGTTTCTCCCAAATATCCCGCAGTCAGCATTAGAATTTCCCCATTGGAGTTCCTGATCACAGCTCCATATCGGGCGGGTCCGGGATTGCCTTTTGAGGCTCCATCAAAATTAATCTTTATGAATCCATTTGGAGGGGGGGTCCAAGTGGTTGGGCTGGGGAATCGGTTCTTGGGAGGTCTGGTTGTCACTAAGTCTTTTAGGTTGAGTTTCCAACTTTGAAGGGTTAGTGACTCCTCCTGATTACAATCCTTGTCCCGAGGTTGCCAGTGCTTACTTCTGATTGTTTCTTTGATGAGTGTGGTAGCTTTGTCCCAGGTGGACTCTGTTGGGGAGTTCTTGGAATGGAAGATTCGTTTGTTCCACTCCTTCCATATCTGCCATTGAATGAAACCTAGGAGGAGTTTCCAAATGTGGTTCAAGATGGGATTATTGTAGGTGATTGAGTCCCAATTTTCAATAGTGTCCCTAATGTTGCCTTTGTTCTGATTTGATCTATGCATGATTTGCGCCCCCTGGTCCCAGATGGTTTGACTATAGCGACAGCTGTTGAAAATATGCTCCTTGGTTTCTTCTTGGGATTGACAGAGAACACACATGGATGGCCCAATGAATCCCCTTTTCCTGAGGTTATCCCAAGTTAGAATTCTGTTATGGATGATTAGCCCGAGGAAGGTAGAGACCTTGGGCCAAAGCACTCTGCTCCATATCTTGCCCCAGATGGTGTCCACCTCCTGATTATGGTGGTTGTCATGTATGCAATAGGCTTCCTTTACCGAGAAGTTTCCTGAAGGTAGATGGCCCCATCTGAGAATGTCGGGTCCCTCTTTCCTGGGAATTTTCTTGCGTCCAACCTCTTGGATCCAGGCGGATAGGTTTAAGTCAGGTGGGGTTCCAAGCTCATGGTTGGAAGTCTTCCATTGCCGCCAAGTCTGCTATGCATCAGTGGGTTTCCAGAGATCCTTTACCTTCAGTAAAGAAGGTTGATTGAGGGCTAGATGAAGGGGTATGAGCTCTGCTAGGTCCTTTAGAGGTTTGATTTGTTGCCACGAATCCTGCCAGAACCTTGCACTATCTCCGTTGTGTATTTCCCAGAAGGCGTGTTTATGTATTATGTCTTTGTTCTGCCAAGCTGTGTTCCAGATGTTTGAACCCTGGATTTTGATATTGTGTCTAATCAACTGATCCAACTGCATGGAGGGAGCGTATTTGTTCTTCCAGATTTGTGCCCATAATGCATTTGGTGTTTTCATCCACCTCCACCATATCTTGGCCCCCATTATCTGATTGATCTTTCCTGGATCCTGTAGGCGGAGGCCTCCCCTTCTTTTTGGTGTACAAACCTTATCCCAGCTCACCAGGACCCATTTCTTATTGGGCTGCAGACCTTGCTAGAGGAAGTTTCTTTGAATGTTTCTGATCGCTCTGATGATGTGCTTGGGAGCAGCTAAGGCAGTAAAGAGGTAAGTGGGTAAGGTTTGAAGAACTGACTTCAACAGGACTAATCTGGCTGCAATGTTTAAAGGTCTAAAGGTCCAGTTGGCCAGTCTATTGGAGATAGAGATGAGGAGGCTGTCCCAAGAGATGGACTTGGCTGGCGCTCCAGTAAGAGGAATTCCCAGGTAGTTGGACGGAAGGGAGATCCTGGGGATGCCCGGGATTTTGGAGATGTGTAGTTGAACTGCCGCAAGGGTGTTGAAGAAGAAAATCTTGGATTTATCTAGGTTCAGAATCATGCCCGAGGCTTCAGTGAAGTCATAGAGGATGGAGTTGAGTTTGAGGGCTTCACGTGCCGTAGGGGAGTTCATGAGTAGGGTGTCATCAATGAATTGGCTGTGTGAAGGGGCAGGTCTAATATTATGCAGGGGTAGGCCTTTGAGGGCTCCTTCCAGCACAACTGATTTGATGTAGTGACCCAGGCCTTCCGCCATAAGAACAAAAAGAAAGGGTGAGAGCGGATCCCCTTGCCTAATGCCTCTAGAAGCTGAGAAGGTGCGCGAGGGGACTCGACTGACTAGGATTGAGAAGAAAGCCGAAGAGGTGAGGTTCAAAATCCAGTTTACCCAATCTTGATCAAAGCCAAAGGAATTGAGGATAGCTCTGAGGTACTGCCAACTGTCTTTGTTAAAATATTTTGAGAGATCAAGTTTGATTAAAATACCTGGGGTTTTTGTTGATTTGAGAGAGATGACCACCTCATGTGCTAGTATGACGCTATCCATGATCTGTCTTCCTTTGACATAACCAACTTGTTCCTTGGAAATGACAAATGGAAGGATTGGCTTGAGTCTATTTGCAATCACCTTGGTGATAATCTTATAGATGACATTGCATAAAGCGATGGGTCTAAACTGTTTGGGGTTAGTGACTCTTTCTTCCTTTGGGATGAGAGTGAGGAAAGTGGCATTGAAGGCTTGGAGAACTTGTCCCGACGATCTGGATTCCTCGACAACCTCCCATACATCCTTACTTATGATCTCCCAGCAGTGATGGAACAAATTTGTAGTGAAACCATCGGGGCCTGGGGATTTTCTGGGAGGCATATCTTTTACCGCCTGGTCCACCTCTTCCTTAGATATTGGCCTTTTAAGAGCGGCATTCTGTTCTGGTGTGATTAGCTTGGGAATATGGCTGGTGACTCGGGTGATTGCTTCACTTCTATCCACTTTGCTTTCTGTAAGGAGGGTCTAGTAGTAATGGTTGAGCTCCTCTTCAATGTGTGTGTGTTCTCTTATCAACTGGCCCTGCTCATTTTCCAGGTGTGTTATTCTGTTGATATGTCTCCTGTGTATTATTGTTCTATGGAAGAATTTGGTATTCTTTTCCCCTTCTTTGAGCCATTGTATCTTGGATTTCTGCCTCCAGAGGATTTCCTCTTGCTTCCTTCGTTTCTCCAATTGTATCTGTAGTTGCTCCTCTTCCGCCATGAGCTCAGCAGTGCGAGCTCCCAATATAATTTTTTTTTGTATCTCGGCTAGTCTGTTCTCTGCATCTCTGATGCCCTGGAAAATGTTGCCGAAGGTGTTTTTTGTTCCAGTGTTTGAGCCTTTGCTTGAAGTTTTTGAGCCTTTGTTGGAATATGTACATCTTGCTGCCCTACTCTATCTCACACTGATTCCACCATGTTTGTGCCAACTGTTGGAAATCTGGGTGTGTGAGCCAGAATTTTTCAAATCTGAAGGGTTTGAACTTCGGTGTTGTTTCTATAGCTAGTTGGAGGGCGATTGGCAAGTGATCAGAACCCGTTTTGGGAAGGATCAAGATTTCTATACAGAGATCTCTCTCCAACAAATATTCTGTTACGATAAAGCGATCGAGTCTGCATGCTACATGCTGACTACCTGATCTGCGGTTAGACCAGGTGAAAGTACCATTGCTATTCTCTATGTCTACTAGCTTTAATTTTTCAGGGAGGGTTTTGAACTTACCACTGTCTTGCTCTAGTCATTTGCTTCCGCCTGTTTTTTCCTCCAGTGACATGATCATATTAAAATCACCTCCTAGGATCTAGTTGGGCGTGTTTACTAGCACTTTGACTTTGGTTAGCTTCTCCAAAATTTTCTTTTTTTCCTCTTGTCCTTGTGGACCGTAGACGTTGGTAATGGTCCCCTCCTAATTCAAGCCTATGATTTCAAAATGAGCTGACAAGGTACCTGCTGTGGAGAAGGGTCCAGCTTCTTTAATCAGCTAATGTACTGGTTTCCTTCCTCTTCTCTTATTTTCGCGTGGTATTTTTTTGGAGCCAGAGCTTGATTCTGTAGCAATGCCAAGGTGCGCTGTGGATCCTGCTGTGGAGTCAAGGAAGACCTTGTGCACCTTTCTAAGTTGTTCCTCTGTAAGGCCCTGCAGGTCTTTCTGATTTAGGGATTCCTCCAGTTTCTCCAGATCGATGTCTGCCAGGTCTTGGGCATCCATTTGCATTAGAGTGTCTTCATCAATATCCCCTTTTTCTTCTGCATTGATTTCCTTATTCGGATCTGAGGAGGGGGGTTCAGGGTTCTGGGCTTTGACTTTGTGTACACCAGTGTGTGTATCTTGGACTTCCTCCTCCTCAAGTAGCTGGCTTAGAATATCATAAGCATTCCTGGTCTAGATTCTTGGTCTGGGATCAGCTATTTGTCTTCGAGTGGGGTTTTTCTTCCTTGTCTGGATCGTAGTGAAGGCATCTTTCTATAGATTTTGACTGACCTTGAGAGCTTTCTGATTTAAGGGGAAGTCCCAAAACAAATGGCTGTGTTCATGACATTTTCTGCATCTGAACGGGATGTGCTCGTAATCAAGGGTTTGTGACCAGTCTTCATCCTGGTACTCCAGTATTACCGCTCCTGGTAGGGATTTGGCGATGTTCATGTAGACACAAATGCGGGCATATGAGGTGTACTTGCATTTCTTTGTGGCTTCAGAGGATTTCATGTATTGACCAATGGTGTTTCCTATTCCCATGAGGATCTCCTCCAACCAGAACTCTTGCGGGAGGGAGTAGAGGCGGATCCAGACGGGTGCCATTGTAAAGTCCTCCTTGTCCGGGCTGAAGTGCTCTGTCCAGTACATTAGGAATAGCCCTGTTGAGTTGAAGAAGTAAGGGCCATTTTCAAAAATGCGATCTTTATCTTCTAGGTTGTATAGTATGATGGTGAAGAAGCCTTTTGAGCTGAGCTGGACCTCATATTCTCCTTTGGGATTCCACCAGTGTTTGATCCATTTGTTCAGATCTCTTTCTGATGGCCAGAGTTCTAGGAATTTGCCAATGAGGGCATGTTCTTGCATGAACTGTGTGTGATCGCCCACTCTGGTTGAGCTTATGTGATACCTGGGCACTTTTTCCATTTGCGGGATGCATTTCCCGGGTTCCCAGCTACGGGGTGCTCTGGTTTGAGAAGTGCTAGCCTCCGTTTCCATTTCCTGTCGAAGGTCATGTTCCTTGGCGAGTATTTGCTCCCGGATTTGCTGTGGCGGCTCGAATGCTGGTCGCTTTTCCCTTGTCCCAGATCTATTGTTGGCCGTTATGTTACTGTATGAGGGGGGTTTCCCCCCTTCTTCAGCGCCCATGGTTGTGGATCAGAGCCGGTACGAGTTCGCACTAAGGTTGTAGGGTTTCGTGGCCGCGACGAGTGCTATGGTGATCAGGCAGCGGCTCTCATGGGCTGAGTGCTAGGGTTTCCTCTTTCGACTGGAGTCCTCCATAGTTTATTTATTATTATATTAATTTATTATCATTTTTTTTTTTTGATAGAAATACAAAAAAAATAAACAAGTTAATCACTTTAATTATTTTAAGAATAAACAAATAATACATATTTCTATAATTCACGATAATCAATAATTAAATGAGAATATAAATAAAAGTAAATAAAAAAAAATAACTAAATTAAAAACATATATAAATTTAATTAAATAATTTAGATGCAAACGATGATAACAAAGGGCAGGCACGCATGAAGCCCATGTGACCCACCCTCGTTCTCCTTACCCAAACCCTACACTCCCAACCCTAGCCTGGCAAAGTCGTCTTTCCTCTCCTCATTCTACTCTGCATAACTCTCCTGGTGGAAGAGAACCAAGGGCAGAAGAGCCCCCTCTGTTACGACTCGACGTTTAGTATGGCATTCAGTGCTCTGAGCTATTGAGCGGCCTCTGCTAATGCCTTGCCGCGCTGCGTTGGCTTTGTGCTGGTGCTATCACTTTGTGTAAAATAACATGTATTTCTATTCAGTTCATGTGCGTTGTTTCTTTGTTTAATCTTAATTTGTTTCTCTTTATTTTTGTTTCTGAATTCTTGTTTCTACCAGA
The DNA here is from genome assembly GCA_009831015.1 of Picea engelmannii. Lineage (NCBI taxonomy): Eukaryota > Viridiplantae > Streptophyta > Pinopsida > Pinales > Pinaceae > Picea > Picea engelmannii. Next base: position 82,554 of record ML778005.1, read on the forward strand.
TTTCTCAATGTTTCGATGGGATGGGGTTTCTGCCTTTTCTAATGATAACATCACTTTTTAGGAGGATCTTACCCATGAAAATCTTAATATGCCAATACAAATCAACAATCTTGTAATATTTTGTGTCCCTCGCCTGTGTACCCAGCTTCCAATCTCCTCGTCCACATCCCAATCGTGAAGGGTAGTTCTTTCCTAGTGGACAATGGCCTCTACTGTAGCTATATCCTCTTGGACTCAGGGTGGTATGCTCCCTCAAAATTCTCTAGCATCTTCTTGGGCTGAAAGTATGACCCGCAGGCTGGGGGCTCAGGGCTAAGGTTACTATGTGGGCATTTTCATTACGGCGATGTCGCAGGTGCTTGGCTGAGGATGCATTGTGCACAATATGGCTCTCATGGGATTCTCTCTTCGTGACTTGGAACTCGCTAACATCTTCAATACTCTGCTCGGGCTGAAACTTATGCACTGAAGAGACTCGCCTCTAATGTATTCCGTGCAAGAAAAAAAAAATGTTCAAGACAACGCATTGAAAGCGAGTCTGTCCAAGAAATAAGGCTCACCCTCTACCATCATTCAGTTCCTGAACCTTACTTGCAGGAGCTCTACTAAACACATTTCCCGGTGCTCCTCAAACAGGTCAAGAACGAGCCTTCTTCACTCCATATCTCATACCCACAAAACATTCACTCTAAAGAAATACTACAACCTCCCCACTATAACGCTAACTCAAGATCAGTAGAGCATAAATAGATAGTTTTTTTTTTTTATATATTAAATCTAACTCAAGAGTGGCATGGATGCAAGCGGTAGCAGGAACACCAGGGCGGACGAGTACAGGAGGAGAGCAGAGGTGGGATTGAGACATGTGGAAAAGAAATGGCTTGGTGCTTGCATTTGGTGGTTTGAGGTATGGTATGGTCTTGACTTAAAGGCTGCAACATTTTTTTTTTCTTAGGGTTTAGGCTTGATAAGCTATTCATGATGAATTAATGCTAAATACAGAAGAATATTATGCTATTTGGGTGATATAGTTATTTTTTAGCCAAGAATACTTATATGAAGGTGATTATAACCCAACATGTTAATTGACTACTTCTAATGTCATTAATATTGTGGGAGTAGCATTTAGAGAAAGATATAATACTAACATCTAGAAGTAGTCAATGAGATTACATTGTTAAGTATGCTATGACGAGAACAAACATGTGTATGCACACAAAGTATCTTTGCTCTGTTTTTTAGGGCATTACATAAATACTTTGTGGAAAATGCCTACGCACTATGTAATAAGAGCTAAAGGTTACATGAGCTAATTAGTAATGACCAACTGTTAAAAAAAAATGATATAAACTCCATTTTTTTTTCATTTAAATGCATATATTTTTTTTTTTATATTTGTTTTAATAATTTCTGTGCTTGGCTTGTAGGTTAAGTGGAGCTTAGGTAGAGCTGGAGCTCATGGCTTGGCCTTCAGGCCCAAATTTATATTTACCCTAATATATTTATTTAGGGATTTACTATAACTAAATAGGAGTGTTTATTTATTTTATTTATTTTTTTTTTTTTGGTGTGATTTATTTAAATTTATGGGTGGGTAGGTAGGCCCTTGGTTCCAGATTTTGAACCAGGGCTCTGATACCATGTGTAGTAACCATATAATTTAAACATCAATTAATTCCACAAACAAAACAGTAACTTCTACTTGATTTCATAAAATGCAATAATTCCTTTTAATTTAGCACATACACATGTTAAATTTATCAACGAATATTAATTTTATAACAAAATAAAAAAAATACGTAATTTTAAAATACCTTGGTCTGATGCTAATTTCCCTGTCGATCTGGTTGTTCATTGCTGAACTGTGTCAAACACTGCCTAAACCTTGTTTCCACCCTGCCAACTAGGACATCTTCCTAGCTCCAGGATACCATATGGATATCCTGGCCCTCTTGCCCAAAACCTCCAGCAAACCGGTGCCCTCTGTACTAATCCTTCCTGACTACAAAAATCAAACTCTCCTCTATGAAAATCCAAGAGAACCCTACAAAATAAAAATTCCCCGTAGAATGATCATCCCTGCCTTTGTAAACCTCCTCCCCTAATATCCCTCCTTCACCGCCCTTTCACCTCATTTACTTCCTTACCTACACATAGTTAATGCCCCTTATCCAATTATTTATTATTCCCCTTATCCAATTATTTATTATTTTATCCTTTCGTGTTAATTATCTTATCTTATCCCTTATTAATATCTTATCCTTATATTTAATGTCCTATCCCTTCCCGAATACGTAAGTCTTTAACAAATTAAACTTATTAACCCCCTTTAATTCTTTACTCAATTAATTAATGATTATTAATTAATAATTAATTAATCCTTGATAGACATGAACAAGTAATAAATAATAATTAATTAGTTAATATTATTTAAGAAATAATTATTGTTTAGCTAACTTTTTAGGAGAGTTAGATTATTAAATTAATTATATTTAATAATCCTATACATCTATTTAAGTAGGGTTGTTACAATCATAGAGAGAAATGGAAATAAGTATTTAAAAGCAAGGTTGAATGGTCTGCTATGGATTTTGTGTTGATTCATTTTAATGACAAATGTTCTCGATATTTTCACTTATTAATGCCAATCCTTTTGAATATGTACGCTCAATAGTGACTACCAGCACATATTAAAATTCCCATATCCGAGCAGATTCTGAAATCTGACATCTAACATATGCACAATATTAAAGAGGGACATGACGTCAAGGCCTCTGTGGGTGACACGTTTGTGAACTTTGGTGAAGATTTTAAGAAAACTAAAACTGCACAAGCAAAAAATAAAATAAAAAGTATTTCGCAAATTTAAAATGCAGGCAAAAAGAAATTACGAGATTCGATAATATTCACGTGTCTATTCATTTTAATGGGAGATGTCCTCCAGTTATTAAAGCCCATCATTTCTAAATGCACAATATTAAAGAGGGACATGACATCAAGGTCTCTGTCGCTGACACGTTCATGAACTGTGCTGAAGCTTTGAACAAAACTAAAACTGCACAAGGAAAAAAAAAGAAAAATTCGCAAATTTAAAATGCAGGCAAAAACAAATTACCAAATCCCATAATATTTGTCTGTCTATTCATTTTAATTGGATATGTCCTCGATCTTTCTGGTCATTAAAGCCCATCTTTTTGAACCTGTCTTCTTGGTTCTAACTTTTCAAAGAATATTTAATGTGTATTGGGAAGCGCAGAAGGTAGAAGGGATGGAGCCCTATGTAATAGATGTTACTACTATTGTTCTTTTTTTGTTCATGAACGAATGTAAAACGTACGCAAAGAAAAGTAATTCAAGAATGATAGTTGTTTTGCAGGAGCCCTTGAAATTCAAATAGTGCGCAAGGCCGATTTTCATTTTGTATATCGCTGAACTGGCCGTGCTATTTGTAGGACATGGAACAACAGGGACCGAACCTAGAGCCCGCCATCCCAAGAACCTGCAATCCAAAAAATGCTCACTATTTTTTTTTGTGTTTTTTGTCCACCAGGGTATCTAAAACGCACGTAAAGTAAACTATTTCGACAATGTTAACTTTTTTGGACATGACAGCCTTCAAATTCAAATAGTCTGCAAGTCTGATTGTCAATTTCTATATCGCCGAAGTCTCCGATTGTCAATTTTCAGCTACCTACCCTGACAACATGTGATGCAAAAACTGATTATGCATGGGATGACGTCTCCATGCACGTTGTAGATATATACTCTATAAAATTACATATTTCCTATGTTTAATCTATGTTGTCTAGGAAACCTATAATTTGATAAATTTCAATGTTTTTTGTCGAGGAGCCCTACTATTAAAGAAAACTAATTCGAAAATGCTAATGTATACACCATAGTTCGATACAACCTATCTGCGAAGGTGCATCGATAATACTGGATTAAGTATGGAACCCAAATGCGATCGGTCGAAATCATCGTGAAACTCTTGTTGTTGACCGATTGTCAATTTGTATATCACGGAACTCTCTGATTATCAATTTCCATCCACCTACCCTATCAACCCATGATGCAAAAACTGATTAAGTATGGGATGATGGCTCTGTGATCCAGGAAACCTAAAATTTCATAAATTGCATTCTCTTCTACCCAGGATTCTTTAAAAAAAAACTAATTTGGGAAACCTAATGTATACATCAAGCACGACCTGTCATAGTCTGATAGAACCTATTCGCGAAGCCGCGTCCATAAAAGTGGCCAACTATGCAACCGAACGACGGTCGCTCAGAATGACCACATAAACGCGAATAACTAGAGTCAAACACAGTTTATAATAGGAAAGTAAAAGGGAGAGAACATATATGTCTCCCACACAGCAAAATCCATTTTCATAACTATAAAACCATAGTAAGATAGAATCCATGTAAAAAGCATCGACAACCATGAAATATATTTTGAGGCCAATAAACGTTTCTTCAACGCGTAACAGATGCAATTTACACCGCCTGCAATTATTTAGTCTATTATTTTATCTTAATAGTATTCTATGCAAACTGCAGTGAAAAACAAAATGCGACCAAAGATCCAACCGCAGATGCAACATCCCAACATTTGCAAACCCTGGCCAAACAAGAACAAGCACCAAACAAGAACCCAGCTAAGAAGCACTAAAAGGCCCAACTGTAGGCGCAGAACCGGTACCCTGCAAAGTCGAATCAGGCAACAATAAACAACATACAGTGAAGAAAGAAGCAAGCAACAACCACCCCCCGAAATGATGTTGTTCCAATCGCGATTGCAGAAACCCAAACATCCAAACTGCAACAACACGAACATGCAAGCAAGAAGAATGACAACATGCAAATAAGAAATCAGTGGCATGCAAAAAACAAGCATGGACCATCGAACCAACAACGTCGTTGGAGCATAGAAAAATTCAAAACAGAAGAAAATGTCTTGTAACAAGCCTGTTAAGTAACCATTCAACACAACCAAGTATGTTAGGTAAACATTTAAGTTTGTCAGAAATGCACTATAAACATTTAAGAAAAAAATTCAAAGTGGCACGACTATGACGTATCCCAAAAAGAAAAATTATATTTTTTGTAACAATAGTTCGAACACCACAGAATGTTTTGGAAAGCCAAACTTTGGATATGCCTCCATATCTAGCATTTCCATAAATTTACCTAGCATAAAATGCTAAACCAAACATTCAAATTAATGCTAGCATTAATCTACCATCGACGAATGCGTAACAAAATATATGATTCAAAAAATACCATATATGATCAAATACTTTGGATATGCCAACATATATAACATTGGGAATAGCGAAGCCAACAATAAGACCTCCAATCCCTTGTCCAATCATATCATGACAAATATGGTACTTTTTTTTATATAAAAATCGATGTTTTGAGTTCCCTCGTTCCAATAATATATAATATGGAAATATTTATGGTCAAAGGACAGACTAATATGAAGTCAACGATTTATTGATCGCTATAATACCTCTACACCTACGACAGAGACTAATAATAACTAATAGTAAAGTTAATTATTTTTATTATTATTACTTAATATTTAAAAATGTATTATATATAATAACAATAAAGTATTAATCATATTTATTAATAAAATTATTAATGACTATAATTATGACAATGACATTAATAAAATATTATTAATACTTTATTAATAAACTTAATAAAGTATAATTATATATTAATATGGTTATTAATAAATTATTATTAATAATATTATTAAGTTTAATCTTAACATAAATTAATAATGTAAATCTAATGGCTCAATTTCAATTACAATTCGAAATGAATGTAAATTCATATAGTTGTTTATGGTTATTGTTAGGAAAAATTAAATGTGTTTCCAACAATTTTAATAATATTAACCCTAACATAAATTAACAAGCATTTAATTTGGTGCCAATGACACTATAACAAGCATTTGTACTTGAGGTATGGATCTAACAAAGGCTGTATCTTTTATACAATTATAGAGAAGGAACTGGTTATAATGGTGCTTAGTTGGGCTAAGGAAATGATCAAGCTAGTCATGTGAGAAGGAACTCATTAGGTGGGTTGATCAAAGCATGATTAGATGAACAATTAGAGATTTTTTTGGAACATGCCATCATTTCTAGAGGACCCCAAAGCATAATTTCTTGATATGGATTTGTTTCTCCTTGGATATATTCAAGTAAAAGAGAAGTTGGTCATTGTTGATGAATTTGGTGTTGGGCATGAAGGGATGGGAAGAGAATCTTATTCATGAACTTGGCGGGGTCAATAAACACAATAAATCTCTTGGCATCCATAATGAAAAGGTTGTCTCAATCCGCTAATTTCAAAATCACCAACAAATAAATACAAACAATATATTTCATATATACAAATGCATGAGGGTGAGTGCAAGAACTTGGTGGTCTAAAAAATGAGAAGGGCATGATTAAGAACATGCACTCGAAGGGTGTGCATTCTTAGGAACACACACACACATTCTTATACCTATAGGTTTGGATATGGCCAAACCTCCATGTAGATTGCCATGTAGGCTGAGTGGAAAAACCACGTGGGTGGTCTTACTGATAAAAATATATTAAGGGTTCACGCTCACTCTTCTCTCATTGGGAAAACATAGTGGAGCTAGAGAAGAGGAAGAAAGGGAGGAGGTGGCCACCACATGTATGTATGTTACATTTTTCTTAATTTTAATCCAATTTGGCTATTCCAATTTAGTATTTTTCTCCCAATAATCTAAATTTAAAAATAAATTGTAATTTCATATTTTAAATAAAAATTTAACCTAATTTACATGCCATGGATTTTAAATTTCAACATATATAATACAATGGAACCCCAATAAAATTTAAACAACTCACAAGAAAACCAAGAAGATCAAAACCCCAAACCACCACCACCACACAATGCAAACAATGAAATTGACTAGTGCATCCATCCCTAATTAGTCAAAACTCGATAGATAGGTGGTACATGGTTTTTGATAAACCTCCCTGCTAGGGAGATGCCCTTATATTTTCTAAGAAAATTATGGTCTAAATTTATTATGGGTAAACATGTCAACTAATTTGATATTGGTGACTTCCATGGAGTACATGGTTTTTGATAAACCTCCCTGCTAGGGAGATGCCCTTGTATTTTCTAAGAAAATTATGGTCTAAGTTTATTATGGGTAAACATGTCAACTAATTTGATATTGGTGACTTCCATGGAGTGGTTCGAGGGTCCGCACACTTCTGATAGGATGTCACACATGACCGCGAGTTAGGTCCACGTCCCCGACAAAAAGGCCTTACCCCCCTATCCAACATCCTCATGTTGAAGAGAACATGCAAAAATTATAGCTAGCCATCTCATCATTGACTAATAGTCTAGTGAAACATAGTAGCTTTATTGCACTATATCAACATGAGGTGCATGTGAGTGACATTGATGAAGGATTTGGAGCATCATCATTCACAAGAGAGTACACTGAGGAGAGGGCACATGAAAGTTAGAGATGCTCTATATGCGGGTAGACATGCTATGGGTAGAGATGCTATGGACATAGCAAGAAAAGTAACAAAATAAAAATAAAAAACGCACATGGAGGTGGTAATTGTAACATTGTAACATTACAACCCTAGGCACACATAGTAAAAAAATAAATTAAAAAACACACAGGAGGTGGTAAAGAAGTTGGAGGATACTATACAGTAAAAAACCTAAATGTACAATAAATAATGTGGTATCAAGAATGGGAATATGTGATTATTATGTTAATCACTATTTTTAATGAAGAACCAACGTGTTTTGACATGCAAGGAACTGGCCATTTTCAAACTCCTATGGATGTAATAAAAAAGGTATTAGTAATGGAAATAGGTTATTATTATGTTAATTACCATAATCATTATTTTTAATGACAAAAAGACATGATGAAGAATATTCCAATCATATCAAATCATATCCATAAAAATCACATCTAAAATTAAAAACTTAAATTTTAACCTTTTTCAATAGATATACTCTTATCTACCTAACAAGTGAATAAAAAATATCCCCAAATAAGAACTAAATCCAAACATTGTTTGTTAATTTTAACCCTTTTCGATAGATGTACGCCTATCTACCTAACAAGTGAATAAAAAATATCCCTAAATAAAAACTAGATCCAAACATTGTCAATTTTATGACTCAAAATAATTGTCGAATTTATATGAACATTTGATCAATTTTACAATGAAGAGCTTCCTTTTAAAAAAAATCAAATTAAATAATACATGTTTATATGAACATTTGATCAATTTTACAATGAAGAGCTTCCTTTTAAAAAAAAATCAAATTAAATAATACATGTTCTTTTGAATTAAAAAAAAAAAAAAAGTCTTTGTAAATTTACCATAAACTTATTTGTTTTAATATTTACAAATATTTTTTTAAATGTGGATTTTCAATGGATTATAAATTTATTTAAATAGCTTTAGATTTAATTGAAAATAATAACTCCCTTTCAAAAAAACTTAAATAATTGAAAATGCCTTTTGATCGTGGCACTGCATAGGACTATGGTTTTCGAATTGGCAGGGATGCATAGCGATAATTAAGAAGAGAAACTCCATGTAAACATCCACTGGAATTACATGATAGATAAGAGACATATAACCTTATTTGAACAAATCATGTATCCTTGACCAACAACTCAAGCACAACCATTATGAGAAGGATAGATGCTTGCACGTCGTCATTGTAGTGATGAAGAATATCTCTTATATTTCTTAAAATATCAATAGTAATAATGGTGAGCAGTCTGATATGAAAACACTCATTTTTATGTACAACACTAGGGCATGTGTAAGATTTTTACATACAATCATCCTCTCGTCACACACATTTCGCTCTCTACAATATTATGTCTTGCTTATATACTTTACACACATTGCACTCTCACTTCTATGGGGATTCTCTTATATATAGTATATCTCAAATAGTTATACTAACTAATTATAATTAGTTACACAATATGTTCACAAAAGAGTGCATGCATGCACATTCCTAATATAGTTGCATGCACGTGCATGTGAATACATGGGAAATTCGTTGGCATGCTTTCCACAATCTCCACCTTGACAACAATTTCTTTCCACAATCTCCACCTTGACAACAATTTCTTTACACAATCTCCACCTTGACAACAATTTATCTGATATATCATTCTCTTAATTAATTCACCACCTTTCCTCCAAGAGAACACAAACAACTTCTCTAAAAGTGAACAAGAGAATCCAAACACCATGAGAGCTCTGCAACTTCTCTAACAATATTGTTATGTGAACATATCTTCATGATACTGTTACTGAACATGTCTCCATGATTCACTCCAATATGTACCATTTTTCCTCCATCAATAACCTCTCTAATAAACCGATGCACTTGTCCCATTTTGATACACTGGACCTTTGGTCAAATGCACAACACTTTGACCACCACAGAATACCACATCATGTCCTTGTCCAAACTTACCCAATAGATCATTGCATTCTTGCAAGACATAACCTAAGGTAGGTCTCCTCTTGTCCAAATCTCATGAATCATAACTACAAAATAAATCACTACAACCAATGTAGGTGATACTTTTCTTTTTGTGTGTTTGAAGCACCCATTTCCATGCTCTTCACCTTGTTTTTCATGTCTACTCACAACACCAAACTAGCACATAATACTAGAGACATATAACCCTTGTCTGCTTCATCAGTTAGGACATAAACATCAAGAGAACTTACAATAAAAATACAAAGGGATTTTACCGATTTCACATTATTCATACCAAATTTCTTGAATATCTTCATCGCTTACTTCTATTGTGGTAACCAAGCTTACCATCCTTCCAGTCTCCAAGTTTACCATCCTTCCAGTCTCCGTGTATTTTCATGACCAAATTTGGCTCACCATGAAGGAATCAAACATCTTGTAACATTTACATGCCATGTTCAGGCCGTACAATGATTCTTCAGTTTGCAAAAAAATCTTTTGTTGTTCCCAATACATCCCCTTATCCAAAAAAACTCCATGTAAAATAGATTTAACATCTAGATGTACTAACACAAATAACACAATAGACATAGTAAAAGATGAAAGGTCCAAAGCATGACTAGTAGCAGAAGTTTAAGTAGTATTCTAAAAGTTCTAAGTTCTAGGTTTTGGTTCTCTTTTTAGGTATTTTTTTGTTTAATTTTTTAGTTGTTGAATCTTAAAAGTTTTACTTTTGGCTCTTTTCCAGGTATATTTTCTGCTTAATTTTTCCTTAAATCCATTTAGAAATTGTTGGATCTGCGGATTTGAGTGGTTAAGTTTGTATAATCAGAATGTTCCAAAGGTTTTAAAAAATATTGAATCCATATATACATTTATCAAATTACAACTTCTTTAAAATACCACTAAAAAAAATCAAAACATAAAAAGTTTAAGCAACAAAACTGTTTAAACTAAACTAGGCCCATAAATGAAAAGCATGTTTTTAATGTTTGGAGAGTATATATATATACATATATGGTTGGAGAGAGTGTCTTTGTGTGTATATATAGAGACTTCCCAAACATACATATACACTTAACATATATATACACTTACTCTACAAACATTAAAATCATATATTATTATTATATATTAATTTTCTTTATATATACATAAAGACTCTTTCCAAACATATATACAATTACTCTCTAAACATTAAAAACGTAATATTATTATTATTAGTATATTAATTTTAGTTTCAAGTGTCTTTTTTATATGTGCTGCAGCACTATTGTAGAAACTTAAATCAATATCCAAGTCTGGTCCAATTATTTCTTATGCTGTACACGGATCACAAGAGCTTTGCCTTTAGGGGCATATTCATTTAAAAATGTGATTGAATTGTTCTATGATTACTAGCTATACAAGATCAACACACAGAGAAGTCACTATCTAGAATTATCCAGAAATCTGGCACCTTGAATTCTTTACAGATGCCACGCCTTGATAAATCGGTTTGAGATTTGATGGTGCATGGTGATGGGCGATCTTTTGGTCGGAAGTTTACCAGTGATCTTGAAACACTACACATACTTCTGATGGAAAGATTATAGTACTACTAGTGAATAACAAATATCAGAAAAAAAAAATTATCTAAAAATTGTCAATTTTATCGCTCAAAAGAATGGTGGAATTTATATGAACAGTTAATCAATTTTACAATGAAAAGCTTCCTTTTTAAAAAATCAAATCAGATTTAACAATACATGTTCTTTGAAATTAAAAAAAAAAAGGCCTTTCTAAATTTACAATACACCTATTTGTTTTAATATTTACAATTAATTTTTTTTATGTGGATTTTCAATGGATTGTAGATTTAAATAGTTTTCAATTTAAATGAAAATAATGACTCCCTTTCAAAAGAAAATTTAATGTTTTAGAATGGAAAATACTTTTGTTGATTATAAAGAAGAAAAGAATTCCATGTGAACATCCACAAAAATTATATGATAGTTAAGAGGCATATAATCTTTATACCCTTATCTCAACAAATGTATCTTTGACCAACAACTCAAAGACAATCATTATGAAAAGGATATGGCAACGGCAATCCAACCAAATGCTTGCAGGTCATTCCAGTGATGAAGAATATCTCCTGTATTTCTTAAAATACCAATAGTAATAATGGTAAGCAGTCTGACATGAAAAAACTTGTTATTTTAGCAGTTTTCTTATACAAAATAAGGAGTTAATAGACATACTGGTATTTCATATTAGTAAAACAGTTAGTTAGTGTGAAATTTAGTTATATTCAAGCGTTATATTTAATTTTTTACAACTCAACCTTCTGGAAAGCAATCCATTAGTTAAAAAAAAACTAGTGATAACATGGGATTAGAGCAATCCGTGTGGGTCCGCTCTCTTCATTATTAACGGATTTATGAAGCTGAACTACATATATCCGTTAAGAAATTTGATATCGACGGAATATTAAGAGTTCAATGTTTTCAGTGAAGTCTATATATTTATTCACTATCGACAATGCATAGGATAAGGAATTCATTATCGTACTCCAACCGGCGTCAATCTGCCAGCGACGGAAATTCGTTGATAATACTGTTTTCGTTGTGATTGTTAGTATTTTTATGATATCAAAGGAACGGCAAAAGTCAACAGCCACCGACATAGTACTTGCCTTGATCTGGTGCTATGTCTGTCATTTTCAATATAAATAGTGTTTGCCACGGTTCCAAATTTAAAATCGTTTTCATGTCCATACTCTTTAGGGCATGTGTAAGATTTTTTTATTTAGTTCAACGCGGATTATGAGAGGCACAAGCTACTCATTGCCACAAAATTACCGTTGTTGATGACTGTTTAAGTGTTAGTTTAGAAGTTCTACATTTTGGTTCTTTTCTATTTTTATTTATTTATATTTTTTATTTAATTTTGTTCTGGATTTGTTGAGAAATTGTTGAATGTGCAGAGCTTTTCAATATGATATGGTAAAATCAGGTTATTCATGACTGTTTAAGTAGTAGTCTAAAAGTTCTATATTTTGTCATTTTTCTATTTTTATTTTCTGTTTAATTTTGTCTTGAATTTGTTCAGAAATTGTTGAATCTGCGGAGCTTTTCAATCTAGAAAAATCAGATTAATTTTGTCTTGAATTAAATTGTTGAATCTGCAGAGCTCTTCAATCTAGCGAAATCACAGTTGTTGATGATTGGTAGTTTAAAAGTTCTAGGTTTTGTCTCTTTTCCAGCTATATTTTTTGTTTAATTTTTCCTTCCATTCTTTTACAAATTCTTGGATCTACACATTTAAGTGGTTAAGTTTGTATAATCCAAATGCTCCAAAATTTATTTAACAAGTTAAATCCATTTACACATTTATAAACCCAATTTAAACAAACAAATCCACTAAAACAAATCAAAACATTAAAATTTAAACTAAACATACCCCATACATGAAAATCATGTTTTTAATGTTTTGAGAGTGTGTATATATATGGTTGGAGAAAAAGTATGTGTGTAAATTGTTAAAAGGTGACAACTAATTTCTTAGTTTAGGATTCTAGATCTTATAAATCACTGATTGGTTGTAACTAATGAGACCAAATTAGAGAGCCCTTTTAATAATCAGTTTCATGTGTAAATGTATTTATGTAAGTCCGTACAGACCAACATGAGTGTAAGAGTGAGCGAGCTCCTGTAATCTCTATTAGATGAATAATAAAACAATTGATACCTCTGCTTGGTGGACGTAGCCCAACATTTGGGTGAACCTTATAACAAATGGTAATGGCATAGGTTGAGAAGGCCACGCATTAGTCAAATTAGTCAAATTTCGTGAGAAGGTTGCAAACTAAAAAGACTTCGCTTTGAGGTTGTTTATTGTTTGCCGATCGCTAGAAGACTCGAAGGGAGCGTTGATTTTGGCATCAACTTTGGGCACCCTGCTAGATGGGAGCGTCGATGTAGTAGTGACTTACACAGTTCGATGTAGTAGTGACTTACACGGTTTTGCATCATCGCTAGGGTAGCTGCATACGGGGAGCGTCGATCTTCAAATTAAATGTTTGCAGTTTAAATGGTAATATTTTTAAAAGGGGCGCGAACGGTATATGCGAATATGAATATGAAAATATATATATATATATATATATATATATAACAAGTGGTATATATATATATATATATATATAACAAGTGGTATATAGCAATCAAATTTGTTTGCAGTTTAAATGGTAATATTTTTAAAAGGGGCGCGAACGGTATATGCGAATATATATATATATATATAACAAGTGGTATATAGCAATCAAATTTGGGGTATATATGATTCACAGGTTATATATAGGATTTAAATAAAGGTTGAAAGGTATATATCATATATATAGAGGTTAAAAAGGTTAAAGATGATTAATCATATATCATATATGATTTATCTATATGTAATATTTGATTAATCATTTCTCATCAAATCAAATGTAGATATTCAATTGAAACAGGAAGAAGCACTAAAGTATTAACAAATTCAGTTTGAAACCAATGAAGGTGAATATGAACAAGTTTCAGAAGATGTTCATGAAGAGTCTCATGTAGCAGAGGAAGACATGGTTGATGATGAAATTCAACATATTGTGGATGAGTCACAAAATTCCCTAGGGAGGTCTACATGGGTCATAAATCCTCCAAGAAGGTATGATGATTTTGTTTCATGAGTTTCTTTAAGTATTACTCATGATGAACCTTTGTTCTATCAAAAAGATCTGAAGGGTTCTAACAATGATAAATGGAAAGAAGCGATGAAGGATGAAATGAAGGCATTAGAGAGGAATGCTACATGGGACCTGGTAGAACTTCCAAGAGACAGAAAAAATGTAGGTTTCAAGTTGGTCTACAAGCTGAAGAAGGGTGTTGATGATAAGGTGGAAAGGTACAAAGCAAGGTTGGTTGCGAAAGGAGATTTTCAGAAAGAAGGTATTGAATTTCATGAGATTTTTTTACCAGTTGTAAAGACTATTTCAATTCAAATTGTGTTAGCATTAGTTGCATTGCTTGATTTGGAGTTGCAGCAACTAGATGTTAAGACTTATTTCTTACATGGATATTTGGATGAGAAAATTTACATGGAACAACATGAAGAGTTCATTCAGAATCGCAACAAGAAATTTGTTTGGAGGCTCAAGAAATCATTGTATGGTTTGACACAGTCGCCCAAACAATGGTACAAGAAATTTGACTATTTCATGGTCAACCAGAATTATACAAGGAGTGAGTATGATCATTGTGTCTACTTTAAGAAATTTAATAATGACATATTAATTATCTTATTATTGTATGTTGATGATATGATTTTAGCAAGAAAAAACATAATTGAGATCAACAGCTTAAAGGCTCAGATGGCTAGGACGTTCGATATGAAAGAACTAGGAGTAGGAAGGCAGAGATTTTGGGCATGGAGATATTCAAAGACAGGAGGAATGGTAAGCTTTGGTTGTCACAACAAAATTGTGTTGAGAAGATACTTTTGAGGTTTGGTATGAACGATCTGAAACTAGTATCAATCCCTTTGGCTTCCCATTTTAAGCTTTCTTCAAGTTTATGTCCTAGTACAAAAGAAGAAAATGAATATACGTCTCGAATACCATATGCTAATGTAGTGGGAAGTTTAATGTATGTGATGGTTAGTGCAAGGTGATATATTTCACATGCAGTTGGGGTTGTCAACAGGTATATGGAAAATCCAGGTAAAGAGCATTGGGAAGCAATGAAATGGGTGCTTCGATATCTAAGGGGCAGAAGTGATTATTGTACTACCTATAACAGTGGCTATGAATCAGTCTATGGATATGTTGATTCTGATTTTGTAGGTGATTTGGACAAGAGAAGGTTGACTTCAGGGTATGTCTTTACTCTTGCAGGTGGAGCTATTAGTTGGATGTCAAAGATACAGAACATTGTTGCTTTATCCACTACAGAAGAAAAATATGTAGCAGCTTCACATGCTTGCAAAGAGGCAGTTTGGTTGAAAGGTTTGTTTGGTGAGTTTGGAAGGATGCACGAAAAAGTAAAGTTACTTTGTAATAGTCAAAGTGGTATTCACTTGGCTAAGAATACATCCCACCATAGTAAAACAAAACATATACCTATCAAGTACCATTTTGTAAGACAGGTCATTGATGAACGTGGAGTCTCTCTTGAGAAAGTGCATACAAAAGAGAAATGCACAACCATGTTCACAAAACCTCTCTTGAGAAAGTGCATACAAAAGAAAACTACACAGCCATGTTCACAAAACCAATACTGTTAGAGAAGCTACGATGGTGCTTGTCTTCTCTTGGCTTGCAGAAAAGGTGATGAACAAAAGAACGAGCAAGGTATCAAGTTAATTTTTTTCAAGGTGGAGATTGTTAGACGGTGACAACAAATTTCTTAGTTTAGGATTCTAGATCCTATAAATCAGTGATTGGTTGTAACTAATGAAACCAAATTAGAGAACGCTTTCAATAATTAGTTTCATGTGTAAATGTACTTATGTAACCCTGTAGAGGCAAACATGAGCATGAAAGTGAATTGTTGTAATTCCATTGACTGAATAATAATACAACCGATACATCTGCTTGGTGGACGTTTAAATGAACCATGTAAATCTCTATGTCTTTTATGTTTTGTGTGATTGTGTTTTCCTTATTTACAATTATAACATATATAATACACAAACTCTCTCTAAATATATATAGACTAACTCTCCAAATATTGATAACACATTTTATTATTATATATTAGTTTTCGTTTCGAGTGTCTTTCTTAATCTTTTGTTTCACCGGTTAGTGTCACTGTGTGTGCATGTGCCAACACGCTATGTCATTTTATTCGTAGTGTTGTTGATTTTAATCAGTGCTTTTTTAAAATATATTTTTGTAGTTTTTCATTATGCGGGCAATTCTGTGTTCATCTTTCCTGGTTATAATGCCGCGCATGAAGTGATTTGTCAATTTATTGTACTCCTATAATAGGTGTTTTCATTAAGAAAAAAAAGCTCGCTTATTGTGGAACAAGTGTATGCATCATACAACCTTGCATGTGTATGATTTTTAGAAGGGCCTTTCAATACAACATACCATTTCAATTTATGGGTTTTGTATTATTTAATGGACACATAACATGTATTCGGATTTGATAATTTATGTTTTTAAAAATTTACAATTTTTTTATTTATTAAAAAAAATAAAATTATGTGAATGTTTTGAGTTTAATAAAATAACATAAAATTATGTTAACTTGAGATTTCTTGAATATTGAGAGGGATTAAAATATAGTTGATATGTAAATTTTTGGATGTTTAAAAGAGTTGAGAGTTAAAATGGATGTAGCCTAGTGTACCAAAGATAATCGCTCTCGTAATAGTTACTATTTGTATCTTATTCTTTTTTAATTATTACTGCTATGTTTACATTAATTTTTTTATTTTTATAGGTTTAGTTTGGTATAACATATTACATTAGATATATATATATATGTTTTCTATGAAGTTGTTTATAACATTTTTTATTTTATTTGTATAGGTTTAGTTTGGTATAACATATTATATTAGACATATATATGTTGTTTATGGAGTTTTTTCTAACATATCGGAGTATGCTACAATTTTTTTGATGATGGATTGTAGATGTGTAAGCTTAAGTATTTATTTCTTCAAGATTTATATACCATTGTTCTTTTAAGAAGTATGAAAGTCAACATCTACCTAATATTTTTCACAAAAAGTTTTGTGGATCATTTTGAATGCAATCCTTGTAGTTTATTCTAATGGCGCTATAACAAGCATTTGTACATAAGGTATGGATCTAACAAAGGTTATGTCTTTGATACAATTCTAGAGAAGGAACTGGTTATAATGGTGCTTGGTTTGGCTAAGACAATGATCAAGCTAGTCATGTGAGAAGAAACTCATTAGGTGGGTTGATCAAAGCATGATTAGATGACCTATCATATTTTTTTGGAACATGCCATAATTTCTAGAGGACCTCAAAGCATAATTTCTTGAGATGGATCTCTTTCTTCTCGAACTTATTGAGGTAAAAGAGAAGGTGGTCATTGTTGGTGAATATGGTGTTGGGCATGAAGGGATGGGGAAGAACATATTCTTCATGAACTTGGTGGGGTCAATAAGCACAATAAATCTCTCGACATACATAATTCAAAGGAAACCTCAATCCCCTACATATTTCAAAATCACCAACAAATAAATACAAGCAATATATTTCATAGAGACAAATTCCTGAGGCTGTAAAAATTGAAACATAAAGTAATTAAGGTACAAACACCTAGTTTTTAAACACATACAAGATGATTGTTTCATTAAACTATAGGCTTTTCCATTAAACTTCAAAAAATTGTGAAGTTTACATTTATAGTCTTAACAGAATTTCATCTTCTCTATGTTTAGAATCAATTAAAGAATTTTTAAAATTTTCAAATTGTAAATCCCATTTAGATCAATCTTAGTGAGACATACATATTTTACTAACAATTTCTTAAAACAAAACAAAGGTTTCTTCTTCTATAAATCCTCCTATTATTCCCCCTCTACCTTCTTCTCCCTTATTCATTTTTCTTTCTTCTTCCCCCTTCTTCTCTCATTTCTTCCTTCTCTTCTACTTTGTGTCCTCTAGTCCTTCATCTCTTCTTTTATTCTATGTTTTGACTTCTTCCTCCTTGTTTTTATTCATCTTCTTCATTCTCCTTCATTACCCCCTTTTGCAAACATTCTCCTCTAGTGCACCCTTTCTCATGCATCCTTATCCTCATTAAAAATTTTGGTCTCTTTATTTTGATCCTTCCCTTTTCTATTTACCTCCATGCGATAAAAAAAAACACAATGCAACCATTAGAATTCACCCCCTCAATATTTTCCCTACATCAAGATTTAATGGTTCTTTATTAATAGAACTTGGCATTAAAAAATATCAAGTAATC
This sequence comes from Picea engelmannii, assembly GCA_009831015.1. Taxonomy (NCBI): domain Eukaryota; kingdom Viridiplantae; phylum Streptophyta; class Pinopsida; order Pinales; family Pinaceae; genus Picea; species Picea engelmannii. Next base: position 101,077 of record ML778005.1, read on the forward strand.
ACTTGAATTTTTAAACTTTATCTATATGCTTAATAGATGATGGTGTGAGATGAATTGATGTGAACTCGAGATTAAGAGTGGATAGAATCAACAATTGATATCCCATCAACCAATTTCATTGATAAATGACCATTGAAATTCCTTGAATTGTTTGATGTTTGGATAATCTAACAGTTGGCATGTCATATTTTGATTTCTCCTTGACACATTTTGCTCCAAAACTCAAATGTGGCCATATTTAACTCGATTGTAGGTTCAATTCATCAGAGGGAGAACAATGAATTTAACTATTGAATTTGATGCTAATCCATCTGATGAACAAAACCTACAATTGGGTTATGCTCGGGGCTCAAATATTGTTATGCAATATTGACCTTTTTTGGTAGTTTCTCCAATGGTTGAAATTTCATTAGAGGTCTTGATTGCACTAACCCTCACAATGCAATGTTGAATGTATATTTGTTGGGTCATTGATTGAATGGCTCTAGTCTCATCACCCCCTAGTTATCTCTCCACTATGACTTTGTAGTGACAATCAATGATAGGATGTAGGATGATGGTCTATTATTTTTTTCTCTAACATCAATATCCCCTAGTAACAAGAGAACCATTAACTTATGTTGATTCCATATCCTACGTATAAAACTCAATTGTCTCTTCAACAATGTGCATGCTATCTTGACATGATCACACGAAAATTCATTCCCATCTTTCACTTTCCTTCAACTTTAGATGCTAAACTAGTCATAACTCCTTTTTCATTCATCTTTACTCATCCACCAAATGTATTCATATATCATCATCAACTCCAAGGAACAATTAGATACCGCATGTATTCTATGAGCTACTCCAACTATTTTGTTTATAATCTCTCCCATTACCACCATTATTTTTGTATTCTTACCTTTTCCTATGAATTCATGGTTCTTTATTTAAATTATCATGTACAATTCATCACTAACTTCCCTTCACAACTCATTCAACCAACCGACATGGGTAATGACCTACTCTTATTATCCTCATTCATGTTTAAATCAAATATATCTTGAAAGAAAAGGCTAATATCCAAATTCTCTTCCTTAACTCTGTGCTAACTTTTGCATTTATTTCCCATAATTTTCTACATGAAAGTGTTATACCTTCTCCTACAACTTCTCTAATTACTTACACTATTTTCCTACAAAACATGAACAATCTATCATCGATCCAATGCACACTTTTATCAATTTATTCAAAACTACATATGGATGTTCTTATTACTCATGTGCTACTCATTTTTTTTTATCATTACCCTATGTTAATTAATTCCCTTCACTTTCCCAAGAACAATTATTTCCTTGATATTCTCTCCTCTACATGTAGTGATAAACATGGCAACATATTTATTAAGGTAAGCCTTAGGCATCTTAGTGTCATCACCTCATAAAATTTTCAATGAACTGTCACTTCTATCGACATATTCTACAAATTATTTCTCCTCCAACATGTTCTAACATATTCTAGTTGTAATCTTTCTTATCACGTGTATCATTGCATGAGTTTCCCTCTTGTTTATTTAAAATTGCATCTGTATTTAAATATGCATTCTCCATTGTACAATGGTCACTAATTAAATCATTGTTAAAATTAGGTTCCTCAAACATTATTTTCATCTTTTCCATTATTTCAGTCGCCCCTTTCATTCTTAACATTTCTTCATCTAACTCCATTCTATTATTCTTGCTCATAAGCAATTGAGAAAATATGTTTTGTTTAGAACTTGATGTTTGAAAATGCGAGCTTTCATCTTCTTCACCAGATGCAACTCTAAAATGATTGTCTTCCCTCTTCTTACTCCTAACACATATCAACACATTATCATTAATAAATAAAATATTAAATATGTGGGCTCCATATTCCTTTTCTTTTGGCTTATCTCTTGCCAAGTTTACATCTTATGTACACACAACAATAATATGGTTTCCTTCTCCTCTCATCTTCCCTTCCATTTGATTCATTTCCTTGATAATTTGAAGAACTTTCTCTTTTAAGATTTCTTTCTTATCAAATTTGAATTCCAATCCATTTTTTTTCAATTTTTCATTCAATTTTCTACTAAGATTACTATATTCTTCTAATTTTGCAACTTGTAGAGTTACCTCTTTCTCCTAGTAGTATATTTTTCTTCTTCAACTCCCTTAATTTATTATTATATTACAACATTAGAAAGGTTGTAATATGTTTTCACTTCCATTTAATAAATTTCCTCTTCCATTTCTTTGTTCTCTTAAAGAGCACAATCCATCACACACACAACTACATCTACTTGTACACTAGATGAAATATTTTTCTCATCTCTTTATAGGCTTACTAGTACTACAATTATCTCAATATCATCTTCATCCTAATCTTCTTTTGGAATGCACTTAAAAATATTATTACCATTTTAAATGATTTATTCATCAAAACAAATTATTTTGTATGCTTCTACAAATTCCAAGAGTTGTTTGCTCTCATCCTTTTCATTTTTTATTTGTTTTTTCTTTTTCTCTAGCCAACAACCTTGACACTTCCTACAATTTTCTTTCATCTTCATTTGCATATGTTTCAAAAAAATGCTACTGTATACACCTCCACATTCATAAATAATCATATCATTAGCTAAAATATGAATCTCCTTAAGATCCTTCTCCATTTCTCCTTTTACAACTTTAAAAACCCAATTATCAACTTCAAGGGTTTCTTCCTTATACCTATCTCTTACCACTGGTATGGTAGTTTAATTCCAATATCTATCATTTATGTCATCACCATGGACCTTTTTATCTTTCTCATACTCATAATAATCATGAATGTAGGATTCTTCATCTTCACAAATCAAATTCTTAATGGTAATATTTTCAAGTCTTCCCTCAACTTCCACAACTTTCAAAACTTTATTCCTTTCAATTCCTTAAATTTTTCTTATAATATTCCACATCTTTGTAGACTTATCAACCTCAACTACAAAAATTTCCATTAGTGTTTCATATTCATTCACTATTCCTCGCTTCATCTTCTCTTGAGTTAATTTCACTTCTTTATTGACCTATAACACTTATTCCTCCAATAACGTTTTCTTACCAAACATTCTTCAAATTGAGATACTTCCACTAATCCACTTACCTACTCATTTATAATATCATTTTGATTGATATCTTCTTCATCAAAATATTCTTGATTTTCTACAACATAATGCATGATTTCTTCTTCACTTACAATATTAACAACATTTTTTCTTCCTTTATTTGTAATTACACAATTAAAAGCATAAAAAATATTAAATTATTCAATTGTCCTCAAATCCACGTCCTCCGAATATTTTGCATGACCTAGTTCACAATTAGACATTTGAAACCCTTTTGATCCTTCTACACATAGGATAATTCGCCCTTTTCATATACATATTTTTTTATTTTAATTAATAGCAACATAATGGTGTTCTCTCCTCTCACAACCTCAACTTGGTTGTTCACATATTTTCATGAATAATCTTCCTCTCATACACTTTATGATCTGATCACTATGTTCTTCATATTCATGACTCTTATCAATTAAGAGGAATTCATTTTCACTATCCTCCATATCAACTTGGCAATCTTATTTCTCTATGTCTTCGAAGGCATCCTTCCTAGATAGAAATTTTTCCATTGGTACCAGAGCCTCAACATCAGTGAGAGGCATCCTTTTATCCATTAAAATTTTTGAGCATTTTTCCTGGTGAAGGGTTTTATCATCCATCTTATTTTATTTCTTATGTTGGCCAACTCCTTGGGATGCTTCCACTACCTAACCATAATTTTCTTCAACTCTACATAATCATTTTCTTCAACTCCACACAAGCTTCCACCAATGCCTCCTTCTAAAATTTCCAATATTTACTCTTGTTTTGTAAGCCATATTTTTTATTTTCAATGTGAAACCTCTTCTTGAAACTACATATCTACCCAAATTCAAATGTTGGAAATATATTTTTAATTTATTTTCTCTTGTATATTTATTTACTTATACCCTCTCTTACTAGTTATACATACCTATGCATGATTAACTTATCGTGTATGGTATCTCTACCCATTGAAGATATCTTTCTTGTCTTCACTAGAAGATATTCAAATCTACACTTCAATCTCCAAACCCTAACTAGAAGAATTTTATGTTTTGCATGCTCTTATCTAAACCCACAACTTAAATTTCCTTTTCCCCACTTGTTTATGCCTTCAAATCTCCACAACATATACCCAAACACAAATGAAGTTGTCTTATTCTCTTGCAACTCTACCGTACAACCTCAATTGTTGGAGCTACAATTTTTAAGTAGGATACACCTACTCTAATAGGAATTAATGCAAAGGGGACCTCAATCCCCCATATATTTCAAAATCACCAACAAAAAAACATAATGGAAAGGACTACATGCTCTAAAAATCAGATAGTATAAACACCTAGTTATTAAACACAAAAAAAATAAGATTAGGTCCCCATAGATCAAAATCACCAAAAAAAACATAATCAAGAGAACAACATGCTCTAAAAATCAAATAGTATAAACACCTAGTTATCAAACACACACACACACAAAAAAAATCTTCATTAAATTGGCACACACACCCTTCCATTAAAATTTAGATATTTGCATTTACATATTTAGAGGGATTTCAACTTTTGTAAGTGTACAATGGCTCAAAGTCCCTTTAAAGTTATTAGATTGTAAAAAATGCTAGTCTCAATGTAAGCCAAACATAAAAACGTTACCAACAGTTTTAGAAAACAAAATATGTTTACCTGAATTTTTTACTTTTATTTATTCTTCTACAACTCTTTTTGTTCTTCTCTTCTCTCTTCTTCCTTCTTCTCTCTTATTTTCTTCTTTCTTCCTTCTCATGTGATCCTTCATTTATTTTGTTTTCCTATGTTTTATCTTCTTCTTCCTCGTCTTTGTTTACCTTCCTTATCATCTTCCATATCAACTTCCACAAGAATTATGAATAATCCTCTACTAGCCCCTTCGTTATGTTTCCAAATCTTCATTAAACTTCACAACCCCTGTATTATATATGTATTCCCTTCTATATTGACCTACATGCCATCAAACAAAACACAATTCCACCATTATAATTCTCCCCCTCAATATTTTTTTCGCATCAAGATTTAATGGTTCTTTATTAATTAAAAGTACTTGGGCATTAGGAGTATAGGGGACACCTATTTTCCTCACAAACTAACATTAATGGTTATTTATTAATTAAAAACACTTGGCATTAGGAGAATAGGGGACACCTATTGTCCTCACCGACTAACATTAATGAAATTAGGAATGAATAAGAAGAAAATAAATTTAAAAATCCTCATGTGAAGCATTAACCTTCATCCATATGCTTAATGGATGGTTCCGAATGAATTGATGTGGAATGGAGGATTAAGAGTGGACGGAATAGACAGTTGAGATCTTGTTAGTGGATTTCTTTGACAAACAACCCGTGAAACTCCTTGAATAGTTAGATTCTGGGATAATCCGATGGCTAGCATGTCATATCAACATTTTCCCATGCAAGATTTGTTCCAAAGTAAAAATGATGCGATGCAATGTGGATTTTTTGCAGTGATATTATTAATGATTGATATTTTGTTGGAGTTTTTGGATGCGCTAACCCCCTTTGATGCAATGTTGATCACATATTTGTTATGTTGTTGTTCCAACACCTCCATATCCATTTCCCCTCGGTTATTATTCTACCATGGATATGCTAGAACGTATGATGATAGAACGTATGATGGTGGAAACTTATTTGGTGCTAGAACGTATGATGGTGGAAACTTATTTGGTGCTCCAACATATGTCTAGGAGCATGACCACTCAAGAACTTGGGTGTGAGGGATAAGTCAGCTCTCATGTTGAATTTCTAAACTATGAACTTATATTTTTTTATTTCTCTATTGACAAAGTCGTCATGTATTATTCATTACATGGATTCCTTGGCCCCCGATTATCACTCTTTTTTCCCTTCATTTGGTTATGTGATGGCGCTGCTTTTTCCCTTCATTTGGTTATGTGGTGGATCTCTAGATGCAAGGGGTATGTGTTCCTTTGGCTTAGTTTCATTAACATTTTCTTAAGGGGTATGTGTTATATTGGCTAAGTTTCATTAACATTTTCACAGTGTCTTGTAGGCCCTATTATGGGATGTTAACTATAACCATTACATTGTGAATTCAACATCCATAATGTTGAAATTTTTTAAAACAAACAAACATTATTCATTCTACTAGAAATCGATCTTTTCTTCTTAGAAGACAAGTTAATTTGAACACATACAAAAATTTGGAAACACAAACAAAAGAAGCATATGGAGGAAAAAATCATTCCATATAATAAATTGTATATATTAAATTTTCAATTTCATAAATTTACATGCTTAGTGTCTTAATGGCTAGTTATTTTTAACAACTTTCTCATAGTAAGTGCAAACACTATAACTTATTTATTGTAGAAAATTTATTCACAAAATCCACATTTCAAGATAGGAGAAAAGTAATAAATTAATCTTTAATAATTTTACCTAAAAATATAGTTCTTAATTAAAATCATTTAACCTACTATACAAAAATCAAATCAAAATGCTACTCATATAGCTCTTATATCATTTATGCCTCTTGACCTATCTTTAAAAGAACCTTTATATATTTTATAATACAAACATATTATGGTTTCAATAAACATAATATATATAATCATGACATATTATAAAAATAATATAAAAATAATATACAAATAATAATCCAAAAGTATAAAACTAATCACTACACTTATCATACGACAACAATACAACAATGTAAGAATTTTAATTTGTCATGATTTAGTTTATTTCTTTATAAGAAATGGAAAAAAAAATATATGAGTTATAGGTTGATATTGGTAGTATGTTCTTACAAATTCAATCTTCATCATTTTTTTTATTGATTTTCATTTCAACATAAGCATCTTTGGCTAAAAATGACAATGTGGTAAGTTATTAATGGTGAGAGAAAATGATTTTTTATTTCAACACAACCATCCTTGACCAAAAATGATAATGTGGTAAGGTTATCAAATGTGAGAGAAAGTGATAAGTCCTAAAAAGGAACGTGGTAATCTATGATAGAGATTTTTCAACTTGTATTTCCATGCTATGATCCCTAGTTAAATCATTGTTTACGAGTTTCTAATTATCTATTTAAGATAATTATAAATCTTACGTTTTAAACAAATTTATTATTATAAATAGATTAAAAACTTCCAAAATGTAAGTACTACTTGCAGGAGGGAAAATTGTATCCAATAGCTTTCAAGTATAATTTGAATTTGTTTTTTCACAATTCACTTTAATTCCAAAGGAGCCAATAATAACACATTCAAACAAAGACTTTTCATTACATACTCTAGTAAATTGAAAGTACAAATACATTTATCAATTTCTCACACTAACTAAACAAGATAAAGTATCATAAAATATACATCACCCATTCTGCACAACCCTAAATATATAAGTAGCCTTCTCTCGAGGAAAATACTAACAAAAATTTGGAAATTTGTTTTAAAATGCACAATATTCTTCTTTATCTCCAAATCTAATAATGTTCATGTCAATTTTTCTCAATATCCACATCACAAAGTCTATATTATTTATTTTTGTAGATTCCATTCTCTAGTTAAAATATATCCACAATGAAATTGTATGGTCAATAAGTTTCTTTTCATATAACATTTTCTCCCAAATTTGCAACACTGCAAATCAAATGTCAAAGTGTTTGCATTGAACTCTTAATATAAAAATATAAATAAAGCGAAGACTTCAAAATCAAAATTTTATGGTAGAAATTACATTAAACCATGAAATTATAGATGTAACATTTCTCTTCTAATAAAGTATCATTATGTAAAGTAATTTAATATGTATGTTTTGATATATCAAAACATACATAAAACCAAAAGACACGATTTTGAACCCAAGACATATTTACTAAGATAATGATGAAACCAAAGGGTGTTTAGAGGTATAGAAAGGATCTTTATTTTTCATAATATTGAATAGGATATACCAAAGAATTTTAGTTATCTAAATATGATCCATACCTTTTATATATATATATATATATATATATATATATATATATAGAAAGGTAAGAGAAAGAGTATCTAGTTTTATATTTTACTAACTATATTTAACTCTATATTTTAGATTTATCAAGTTGCTCAATACAAATATTGTGTTGAATGCAGTCTTTTTAAAGGTGTCAAAGAGCCACTAAAACTATACTATATACTTCATTGTTTTTTTAAATTTTATACTTGCATTTTATACTTGCATTGCTAACAATGCCTTATGCAACTAGTATATGAAATAGGAATTGATTTGTGAAGATAGACTATTTAAACAAAGGAAAAGCATAGCATAGCATGGGATAAACATCCTCATTTTCTTTCTTTGTAAAAATGGGTTTAATTTGAATTTTTAAAATTAATTCTAGAGCATAGTTATTACTTCAATTTCATGGTTAGAATATTTAAGTTAAGAAATAAACATTTTAACATGTAATATATATAAAATAATTGTACTAAAATAAATATTATAAAATAATGAACGTTGCATTAACGAATGGTAACAATCCAATTTCATGTTCATATGAATTCAAGAAAGAATATATCCAACTAATAACACATATCATAATACTTTTTAGTACTTATTGGATTATCACATTAATCATATAATTTAAAAAAAAACCATTATACTTATGTCAAATGATATATTTCAATCGTATTATTGGCATTAAGGGGAACTAAAAGGAACACTATATAATGTGACTAAAACTAGTAATTCCATTCTACAAACCAACTAGGATATATAGCAAAAAAAAAAAATATCCATAGACAATCTGGTTAAATTGTCCAAAACAATACTATATCCAATTAAATTCAAAAGTTAACTAGAACTTATTAAGGACATGTCGAAATTGTTTTTTTATTTGTTTATTGTGAAATATTTTTTTCTCAATAGAAACTAAGATTATAACAAGAAATTGTTAGATCCTTATTCTTGACATTAATGTTACTGTTATAACCTTGAATAAATTGAATGCATAAATCAATTTTGATCGAGGATGATCCTAGTGACAACCCATCTTTTCAAACTGACTCAAAATAGTTTTTTGGCAACTTACTATTTTTAGTAGATTTTCGGGTCCCAAACTTTCAGGGCCATTTTGAGGTCCTAAACAACATTTTTTCATGGTCGTGAACCTTAAGGATAGTTGGAGGCTCTGATTGAGCCCCATAAATGAATCTCATCATCAATACCTTTCCAATGAGATGTCATGAGCCCTAAACAAAGAACGTATGAAAACGTTATGACCCCAGGAAGTTGATGTACTAACTTACCCCAACATGGCCCACATGACTTTTGATGCTTCATCTCCTAAGGTTAGGTTTTTGAATGTATAGGGTTTTGGAATTCATGTTTATTGTAAAAATTACTTCAAAGCCTCATTGTACTCATCTTCTTGTGAATGAGCGTAGTCTTCACATCTCTTCTCAAAGATAAGTTGCCACGATTCTATCAAACTTGTTTTCAGTCTCCATTTTAGAGTTTTCAACATATTTCTTATTTAATAAGTAAAGTTTTACTGTATCTATGTTATTGTTCACTATATCTCTTATGTTAATGTTATAAATATGTGATTTCATTTCGTTTTACTCATAAATTCAGATCAGTGGTATCGGAGAGGTCTACGCCTTATAGTTTTTTTTTAATGCATGCCACTGACACGATGAGGGTATAGAGAGTTGGGTCTTGAGCTTGTTTCTCTTGAGGAAAACTACTCTCACAAGACCAATAAATGTCCATGGAGGGTAAAAATAAATACGATGGAATATTATATCCTTTCAAAATGTTCCTTGAGGAATCCCTTGAGTGACAAAGGAACGAGATGATGAACAACATTGCATAAATCCTTCCACGTCTACCGACAAGCGACACATCCACTTCAAGTGGAGGCACTTCCACCTTTAAGGTATAGATCAATTTTGATGTTCCTATATTTGAAGTTCAAATAGATTTGGATGTCATAGATAAATGTTTAAACCTTCTAGAAGGGTATTTTTCTATCCACAACTTTTTCAATAGATAAAATATTACATTTACGCTCCTCAAGGACATCCCCCATGTCAAATATTGGTGGGATACTTTCTGTGAGAAAAATTAAATAGAGGGACCCACATTATTTTCACTTGCACCCGCTTGGCGTTCCTTGAGGGATTCTATTAAGGAACAATGCTACCATGTTGGAAGTTATGATGACATGTATACAAGATGGACCACATTGCAGCATGAAAGAGACCAAATTATGCAAGAGTTCATGAATGTTTTCCATACCTTGCGCACCAAGCTGGGTATCAAATATTATGAGTGACATCTGGAGCTCAAGTACCACAATAATCTACAGAGATACATTGAGACATAAATGGAGTTTTTTTACATCTCATCCTTGGGCATGACCTATCAATATGTTGTCAAAATCCAGCAGAATATTAAAAGAATGATACGATAGTTTGTGTCTGGGAACCCCTCACACTAGAAGTAGGGAAAGGGTATCCCCAACCTATAGACAAAAGGATAGAGAAAATATGGGAAACCTCAGGACAACCAGTCCAAGAGGTAAGAAAATAAGGACAATGGGAAGACAAAAGAAAGATATATGGAAGTGGTGCAACTTCCATATGATCCCCTGGCATAACACTGTTGATTTTCAATAAAAGTAGTCATTGGTGGTTGCGGTAAAATCCTCTAAATTATATGTGAGTTTTGACTCTGAGTTAGAACCAGAAAAGTTGAGATGTATCATTGATGTGGAACCCAGTGCCACCATTGCTACCACCAAGATCCAACCCGGTGAACTTGATGAGCCAGAGGAAGGTAGGTACCTCTTTCATTCATATATGTGGGTGAAAGGAACTCCATTTCACTTCATCATTGATAGAAGTATCCATAAGAAATTCATCTCAGCAAAGGTCATCAAGTGGCTAGCCCTGCCGACAATCTCACGCCTACATCCCTACACCATCGGATGGCTCCATCAAGGAAGTGATGTTCGCGTCAGCTAACAGTGTCACATCTCATACAACATCAATCCATTCAAAGATGAGGTATTGTGTGATGATTCTCCCCTTGAAGTTTGTGATGTTCTTTTGGGACAACCTTATTTATGGAAACATCATGTTGTATATGAGTCTAGGAGTCATAGTGTTATTATAAATTTGAACAAGAAATTATAGAGGATACCCAAGGTAGTCCCAACTAGTGTTATTTCCTTGATCTTTGCCAAGAAATGAAGGAAGGTAATTTCTCATACCGATAATTTGTCCTTCTTCGTGATTTTATCTCTAAATGAGAGAAAGGTTGTAGCCACATCCATGGCCTCCACAACCGACCTCTCCACAAAATAGAATAAAGTGGATAAGATTGTGGAAGAATACAAAGAAATATTCTCATCAACTACTTGAGTACCTTTGCACTGTCAAATAAAGCATCCCATCAATTGGACCCCCGACGCACCGCTACTCAATTGTACATTATATCATCGCTCTCTCCTATAAAATGAGGAGATCGATTAAAAGATACAAGAACTTCTCCACAAGGGACACATATGACTCATCTCATCACCATTTGGAAGCCCAATCATGCTCATGTAGAAGAAATATGGAATGTGGCGACTTTGTATTGATTACTAGGCCCTAAATAAAATCATAGTCATGAATGCATACTCGATTCCTTGAGTCGACGTTCTCCTTGATCAACTCGATGAAAGAAAATACTTCAGTAAGATTGATTTGAAGTTTGACTACCATCAGGTCCCAATAGAGAAAACATATGTATGGTAAATTTCCTTCAAGTCAAAAGAAGGCCTTCTTGAATGGATGGTCATGCCCTTTGGTTTGCAAAGTTCCCCAACAACTTTCATGAGGATGATGGATGATATATTGGAAACTTTCGGTAATTATTTTGTGGTGTTTTATTTGGATGACATACTCATCTACATCAAGACTTGGGCAGAACACTTGCAACATATTGAGTAGGTTTTGCACACCCTGTAGTAGCACAAGCTATATGCCAACTTGGAAAAATGATCCTTCGGCATGGACAAGATCTAGTACCTAGGATACATTGTTGATTCACATGGTGTGCATGTTGATCAAACTAAGATCCAAGTCATCCATGAATAGATATCCCCAACCATTCTCATTGATCTTAAGAGATTATTAGGCCTTGCCAATTTCTATCGCAGGTCCATGTTGGGATTCTCCCATATTGCATGGGCCCTTAGCCAAATAACCAAGGGTGGTGGTAAGGAAAAATGTTTGTGGGTCCTCTCCCAACATAAATCGTTCGATGGTATAAACAATATCTTGTGCTCAGCCCCAAATATTTCATTACGTACTTGCAACAACCCTTTGAGATCAAGACAGATGCTTCAGACTATGTTGTGGGTGCAGTCATCACTCAGTACGTCCACCTCATGGCCTATCATAGTGAGACACTATTATATGTCCTCTGTGAGTAGCTTGTTTATGAAAAAGAAATGTAATCCATTCTTCAACCATGCCACCAGTGGAGGAATTACATTCTCGGGAAGGACACAATCATCCACATTGATCACAATTTGTTGTAGTTCATGCAGACACAAGGAAAATTGCAGAATGAATTTCATAAGAAGTGGTCCAGATATTTGGAGCAATTACACCTCAATATCAAGTATAAAACATGAAGTGTCAACTGAGTCACCGATTTCCTCAACCAACCTCTTGTCGCAACACTCACCACAGTGCTAGATTCTTCTAGAGACAAGACCTTTGGATGGCCCCACCTCTATGACACAGATCATGAATTCTCCAAAACCTACCATATGTTGGGTGCAAACACAGTTGTCACTGATTTTTGTCTTTAGGACAGACGATTGTGCCATCTGGTCCATCTCTGCATTCCATCGAGTTAGCAAGGGAATATTATTTGGGAAGCCCACTACAGTCGGCTGGCATGACACTTTAGTGTGGAAAATACAATGGTAGTGTTGAGGAAACATTTCCATTGGTCAAAACTTTGACAAGATGTCAACAAGTATAATGGTCCTCCACTTCCTCTATTATTTCCAAACTGACCACAAACAAAAACTACCTATACACTCATATTCCTACTCCTAACAGGCCCTGGGAATCCATCTCAATGGATTACATGTTGGTCCTTCCATCCACGAAGGTGGGAATTGACTTTGTTTTTGGGGTTGTTGATTTATTTTCCAAGATGGCGATTTTAGTTGTCCAAAGGAAGATAATCACAATAGAGGCCACTTCCAATCTCTTATATGGGTACATTTTTGGATCCCACAAACCATTATGTCATATTGGTACATTCAGTTCCTCAACACATTTTGATCGAGCCTATGGTCACTATTGGACACCAAGATCACCAAGTCCACTACCTTCCACCCTGAGACAGATGGCCAAACCGAGGTCATCAACCAGATGATAGTTCAAATCCCTCACATGCACAATTCCAAGCACTCCTACACCTGGTATGAGAGTCTTCCCTATGTTCATCACAACTACAATAGATCCATACATAGCTCAACCAACCACAACCCCTTTCAGGTGGGGTTTGGATTTCAACCATTGAGTCCCATGGATGTTGCACTAACCCTTGCAACCACCTAGGAAGAGTTGTCGCATGATCCAACTACGACTAACAAATCCACCCAGTTCATTGAGCAGATCCAAGACATCTACCAACAAGTTCAAAATATTTTTCAAAAGTCTAATGCGAAGTACAAGCAGTTTCATTATCAACAATGGGTGCCATACAATTTTCAGGAGGGAGACAAAGTTCGGTTTCACTTTTAGAAATAATTGTCTGAAAGACAAACTTTTAATAAATTAAATGTTGGACCATAAATGGAACAACTGGGTTAAAAATAGTTGACCATGACTCCATGAGTGGGGAACATGTTTGAGTTACCTCAAGGATGATTTTTACAAGTGGAAAATGTGTAATTTGACCACTAGCAGCCCCTAAAAATCAAGGATTTGTAAAGCTAGGAATTTCCCAAGGAGTGAAGGAAAGACCTAGACACAATGATGCATATAAAAACAACATATGGAGGAGGTAGTATGTTGCTTATTATGTTGGGGAAAATAAACTATTTTATTTTATGAGCACTGTTAGTGTGAGGCAAAGGAATTTTTGATCCGTGGATGGTGACTATAGCTAAGGAGGATCATTCATTTTTCCCTTATGGACTCATGGTCCGGCTAGGGGGTGAACAAGGAAAGTGAACTTGATTGTTTTGTTCTATGGTTGGGCTGAACGTGGTTGTTCCATGTTTATTACAACACCAGGTTTCAGATATGTATCTTGGCTTTCATTCCTTGTCAATGTTATGTTTATGATTATTATTTTTTAGGAATATGATGGCTTATTATAGTTAAAGGATGTTCAATATATTTTTTATTTGAAATATGATGGTGGTACACACACACACACACACACACACATATATTCTCATAAATAAAGAAGTAGAAGATTATTTTATGTTCATATTGGCCATTAAATATGATTTTACATATATATTTAACTATATGTGTGTGTGTGTGTGTGTGTGTGTGTTCTCATGCACAAATAAATGGTAGAACTATTTGTTAGGTTCCTATTGACCATTGAATTATTTAAATCTATACATACACAAATACCATAGAGAATAGATAGAACAGATAACAGTCTGAATACATTCTTCATTACCACAAAAATATAGTGATGAATTCAATGTATCTTGCAAAAGAAACCATTGTATTCAATCAATCACCCTTCAAAATATTACAGTTGGAGTATCATAATCCAAACTCCACAACCTCTTATATTGTAAGCAGAGCTCTAAAAAAGTGTACACAAAATATGGATATAATCGAAGTTAATGCATGCAAGGACATGGAACTTGAATACCTTTCGGGTAAGATGATTCCTTCATCTGATTTCACCAACTTGTGAAACCTACAAAGGAAGTAAAATGGGGTTTAGGAAATTGTGATAACATTTAATTATATGGAGATAAAACAATAAGAATAAGTCAAGGACAATACTTAGCTTGAGTCCAGCAAAGAACCAGATCGCCTTTTGTTCTTGTGTAACAATCTTTCCATGATCCAAGAGGAGGAGGACTGGACCCAAAATTGACTGATGGATACCCTCACAAAATAGAAAAGGGGCCCATCAATAATTTCATATATCCTTGCATAGAACTTCACTTATAAAAGAGAGAGAGAGACAATAGTAAACAACTAGCATCAAAATAGACTATGCATAGATTAATCAAACAGGAAGCACACATTAATATTTCTCCAAAATCTATGTTGAGGACCAATAAATAGAAGGAGTCGAATATGGAAAAGATAACGTTTAAAAAATAGACTTTCATTTAATTCTCCCAAAATCGCACAGTGTAATCTTCCGATTTGTGTGAAGAAATTGAGCATCAGAATATTAGGACAAGAAGATTGGCGAAAAAGGCTTCAAGACATACTTCTCAACATTGTATTCATCTTAATGATACAAATATATAATACAATAATGAAACCACCTCAATTTTTCTCACATCGACACCTCATCAGGAGATAAAGTAGGAGGAGGAAATATAGGAATCTAGAAACACACTTAGGATAACAATTATATCCTAGCATGTGAAATATACAAACGTGGTATACTAATACTTAATGATTGTATATGAGAAGGAGGATAGAATTCCCCCCTCAATAATAAGTCCAAACAACAATACCAACAAAGTAGGTGCATAAGTTGGTATATCTCCATGTCTTCATGCTGAAACTTCTGAGCTGAGCCACAATGAAGAACTGCCTGAAAAAATGTCAATCAGGATGTTGAATTTGTTCATCTGAAATGACCTAGAAGAGAGATGAGATATGGAATTGAACAAATGCAATATCTGAACATTCCCTGATTGCTTGACAATTTGATCATTTTCCCAAGTATTTTAGCTAGAAGAATCTCCTGTCTTCTGCTAATTGGTGAACATGTAGTATCACCACTCTTCTATGAGTGTATCACTGAAGTTCTCTTTGAATATGTGGTTTGGGATGACCACTAACCAATTGATACCATGTATCTGATGGTTTTTGGATGACCACTAGCTAATCTTGACACTTTTAGGTGTCCAACAACATCCCAATGTATAATGTGTATGATTCAATTAGAAGTCATTGAACCATAATTCTGCCAAATTCTACCATCTCTGGAAAATCTCACTATGTAATCATGTGAGCCAAGATGTATGCAATTTTTTCACTTAATGTGAACTCAAAACTGATGAGAGCGAACCAATAGAAGTGAATCAAATTCTAGTCTAACACATCTCTGAAAATACCTGACAACTCAATCAAATGCCAAGTTGCAATGCAGAAGTATCCTCTTGTCCTCTACTAGGTTGAATGACCATCTATGTGAACCAAACTTCCACATCATTTCTCTCAAAATCAAAATTAACATCCCAATTATATATGATTCAACTTAAACCTATTGAACCATAATTCTACTAAAGTATGTCATCTACAGACCACAGTTACCCATTTGCCAAATTTCATGCCCATCTCGCATATTTGATGTGTGTTGTTTCGTCAAAAATTTATGTCTCACAACCATCTTAAATTCCCCCCTTTGTCAACTGAAAGGAGAGACCACAAGTGGTTTCATGAACCATCATCACTAAAATTTTGAACTCCCCTTCTTAAGGTGCATGAGAGTTTCATCATTGTACTCCCTCCTTTGATGCTCAAGAGAGTACCGTACTTGTTTCATTTTGAGTACAACACAAAGTGGGTATGCAGAAACAACCACATATTATCTCATCTCGTGAGGTCCATGCTCGAAAGATATGCCATAAGTGGACCACTTATGTGAGGTACAAAAATGTTATGTCATACAAGATTGGAATTTACTCGAGATTGAATTCTTTGGTAAGACTTATATAATCTCTTGGTTGTTGATGACCATTTCCAAGGATCAATCCACTCATAGTGAATCTTCAATCTTGCATGTTTCTTCATTGTTGAACATCTATCTAAAGAATGGTTATTATTTCCACAATGCTGGCAAGGATGGAGATCAAAACACTCATTGTGCTTGTGACCAACTTGATTACAATGTTGGCATGTCACATTATGATGTTGAACTTGAACAGGTGAAAGTGAATCTTCTTGAAGGAATCCAACACTTTGGAACTTGATTGGTCTAGAATAATCAGGAATATGAAAGGTACCTTCCTTGTCATATCCAAGTCTTGTTCTATTCTTGTTGTAGATTATTTCTTCCCAAGGTCTGATGATGGGCTTGGAAAGAGTGTTTTGAGTCTGATTATGATGAACTTGAAAAACTTCATCTTCATTGGAAGTTGCTTCTGAAGTTGGCTCATTGAGGTTCTCTTGAATTATGATGAACTTGAAAAACTTCATCTTCATTGGAAGTTTCTTCTGAAGTTGTATAATTGAGGTTCTCTTTCACCGACTGTTTATCATCATTATCATCATCGTCATTATAGAAAGGGTTGTTCTGAACAAAAACTAGTTCATAATACTTCATTGACTGTTGATTTTTGATATTTATCAAATCATCATTCAATAGCTAGGGTTGTTGTTGAAGAAGTCTAACTTTATCTTTCGTCACTTGCAAACAAGTTAGCACTAATTTGAGAGTTTCTTTGCTAAATATCATTGTGTTGTCTTCAGTGGTGTTTATTAGATTGTTTAGTAACTCTAATAATTCTAGATTTCGAGCCATTTCAAAAACACTAAATGAGGTATCCTTATGCAAGTAGATCCTTATTACAATTTGACTCGATGGAAGAAGGATTATCTACACCTTTATCACTTGAATCGCTCGCTTGAACTTCACGCTCACTTGGTATTCACTCTCACTTGAACCTACCTTTCTTGAACTTGCTTCCATGAAGTTGAGGATGTCGGTTACCACCAAAAATTCATCCAAACTTGTGATTACAATGACTTGAGTTTCAAATACTCATCCTTGTCAATTACAAATCAAAATTACAATTACTCTATGGTGTTAGGCTCAACACAGAGTGCACCTAAAAATTACAAATTCAACTTCACTAGATTTAACACTTACAAAAAAATAACTATTTGTAAGTTACAAGCAATGTTTGTTCTAAAGATATTTGTATATGAAAGCGTTGTTGGAGCTTTAGAGTCCAGTCCACCTTTGATGTGTTGCAACTTTCATTAATGAGTTGCACCTTTCATTAATTGCTTGATTGGCATGAATTTGTTCTTGAACTTCATATATGTTGCGTTAAATGATGAATTGAAAGTATGATTATGTCAATATAGACATAATGACATAAATATTCCATGAAAATCTTACCATCAAACACAACACAAAGTGTACCTAAGATCCCCTTATTCAATTTCACGTGGATCTAGGACACAGAGAAAAAAAAATTGATTTTATCGAGATTTATTCTTGATATCATAATGATGCACCCATACCAATTAAAATCCTTGAACCTTTTACATAATATTTACCTTTCAAAAAGATTACAATGCCACTTTTTCTTATGACTCCCAAAAAATAATATTTTAATAAAATATTCTTTATATATTACTCCAATCACTCCAATCAAAGTAAAGAATTAATTTTATCATCACACTTTATACCCCATCTTTTAAAAACTTTAAACATCCAAATTCATATAAAGCCACACCATTTTAAAAATGACTTTATAAACACAGTTTTGTCTTATGCATGGCATGATTTATGAATGTAAAAACTACTTCATCAATTTTCACATGGATTCCTTCCGAAGTAAAAATTATAACTTTTTAAATATTTGAGAGCACAAATACGTGAGGAACCTTGAAAAAATCAAGCAGTAAATATGTGAAGATTCAATAAGATGATTGAAAAAATAAATCGTTGACTTTGGATATTTGATCCACGCAAGATAGAGGAGAGAGAGTGAATCCTTGTCAATTTTCGAGAGGTTGTTTCCCTCTTAGATTTTCTCTAGAAGAGAAAGAAGGAAACACTTGGAAGTAATGGAGATGTTATCTAGTTGTTCACTCCAGTAATAAGCGTGAGTTGTAAGTGCCAGTTAGAAGAGTTAGTTCTCAGTTCATAGTCAGTTGTCTAGTTGTCTTATGGTTTGCATGTAGCCGACTCGGGAGAGTCTTTTCCTATATAAGGATGTAATCTGTCTTCGTTTAACATCAAGAAGTGAGCGTAGCCTCACCATGTTTGTTTTCCTCGTATATTTTATCTTGGTATCAGAGCTGGGAGGAGAAGGTGCGAAAAAATTCCCGCAGGCCACTACAGCGTAAGGTGCGAGAAAGGCATGAGATTGGAGTGCGTGAATTTGGGCGCATGCAGCATTAAAAATCTGTAAGTTTGCTGCGTGAGACGGTGAGGTTTATTAAGTGGATGCGTGAGTGTTTTTTTTTGGATATTAGTGGATATATGGCTGCGTGAGAAAGCTGGTGCGGTGAGCATGGAGTGAGCTTGATCCGTTTGAGCTTGATCTGTTTGGTGCATGCATGCAAAATCGGATTTGTTTTGTTTGAGGAGGAGGTTATAGTTTAATAAATCGTGAAGGTTCATGCAAGACGTGTTTGAATGCAAGTGAAAATCGCTTGAGTTTTATGTTAAGTGGATTTGAGTTTTAATTGGATATTTGTTACATACTAATGGATGCATGCATGTTAAAGTGGAGCATTCAAAGTTTATTCATTTTTTTTTCTTATTAAAAGTGAATAAAGTTTATGGATTGAAGTTTATTAAAGTGAACTTTTTTAAGTGGATATTTTTTATAAGAGAGGTGGATAWTGVMGTTTACTATTTTAAAGYGAMTTTKTATTCATAGTGGGAGTTATAAGTTTTAAAAAGTGGAGATTTTGGATATTAAGTTGCATGCATGCATAGATTGAGAACAGAGATAGATTGAGTCGGATCGGTGGTATCCGAAGGCAGAGCGACAAAACGTTGCATATTCTTGGTGATTTTCTTGCAGAGAATAAATTGCAGTGATGGCCAATCCGCTGGCAGAGACCTACCTCAACGAAGCCAACAAGCTACATGGCTCGAATTTCATTAACTGGAAATTCAAGATGCAGACGCTCATGGAGGGCTATGGTGTCTGGAACATTGCGAATGGAACCGAATTGAAACCTGTTGTGGCTGCAGGTGCGACAGCAGCAGGAGGTGCGACAACAGTGGTAGGAGGTGCGACAGCAGCACAGATCCAATACTGGGAGAAGCGCGAAAACAAGGCAAAGGTATTGTTGCGCATGTCCGTTAAAGATAGCATAATTCCGCATATTAGAGACGCTACAACTTCTGCTGCAACATGGACAGCTCTTAAAGAATTGTATGAAACTAGCAACACAAATCACATTTTGTTCCTGAAAACTAAATTGCTAGGCATTAAGATGGATGGAAATGAATATGTTAGTTCATTTTTGGGTCGCATTAAAGAGGTGAAAGACAAGCTAGTAAATAT